>CM076577.1:488820451-489116350 GCA_034641835.2 Pinus albicaulis
TTAACTGCTACTCTTTGACCTCTTTAACTGATACTCTTTAACTGCTCTGATACTCTTTGACCTTTGTTCATCCTTTTATCCTTTTTATCATGATATACCGTGGTAAATAGGCAAAAATTTATGTAAGGATAATTTTTTACAAAAGTTCCATCATTTCTTCCCACCATTGAACTTCTGGCACTCTGGTCCTTTGCAACTTTCTTAGTGTTTCATCAGCCTCAGTATATCTGAAGAAATTAGGCCGATTTGGGAACAAATGATTTACTTCATGCTCAAGATAAAATAAATTCTCCAATCTGTCATGAAGGTTTTTCCCTGTAGGCAATGCTGTTGTTGATGAACTGGTTGAAGAACTAGCTTGATTATCAGCATATTTGTCCAATTTTTCAACATAATTATCAAGGTCCATTAGCTTATCTTCTGCAACTATAGGACTGGGAAATCCTCTATTTAACAAAATATTCAATCTTTCTCTGAAGGCAATGATTTCTTCTTGCATATCTAAGCACCTTCGTTCTAAATTCTGTACCAGAGTTCTTTTAGTAAAAACTCTCTTTATTTCCAGAATTGTTCCGGTCCTGTCCTGAATACCAATTTCTGCAAGTTGATTCTTAGTCCGAGTATTCAAAAAATGTATAAGTCTATTGGCCTCTTCTGGCATATTTCCCAACTCTTGTCTTGATCTCTCAATCTCATCCAGAGCCAATTTAACTAAGTTATTCTGTTCATCCATTATCTGAATTGAGGACCAAACATCCTTTATTGATTGAATGATATTATCCCAAATAATTTCATTTATTTCTTTTAAAGGTTTCTCCAATGTGAGATCCTTTTCCAATGCTTTGACTGTTTTTTCTAATTTTTTCACTTCTCTTGTTTTATCAGTAACACTCATTTTTGAAAGATCATATTTATGTTCTAGAGTGGCCAATTGTTCCTTTGTTTTGTGAAGCTCTATGGCCTGAATGTTCATATCTTCCATCGACTTTGTTAATTCATTAGTGTTCAAATTTGTAGTGTTGCTCTGTGAAAATTCTGTTGGCTGACCTGTTGTTGCTGTACCTGTCACTACTCCTGTTGTAGATACTAGAATATTTTCCTGCTTATCTTTTAATGCATTCTCAAGCTCTTTTTCAGTTGCAGTAAGTTTCTCATTCAATTTTAAGAGCAAATCCATTAGTTATTCCTCATAATTTTGTTTGATGATTTCTGCAGTCTGTGGATGTCTTGAGGCCGGTAACTTTAATTGTTTTCTCAGAGCTGTAATATCATCATCTTTTCTCTTGATCAAAGCTTCAATACCTTTCACATCTTTAGGATTATGACCCAAACCAATGATTATTTTCTCTAAAGTTTTGATTCTATTATCCTTAGCCTGGGAGGAGGATTTTTCAAGCTGCAACTGTGTATTAGTATTATCCAAAGAATCCTGCAACTTATGGGTCATCATTGATTTATCCGTCAGAGTAGAATAAATCATCTCACCTGTTTGCTTCTGTAGCTCAATTTGATCTAAAGGATGGATATCCTTTGCTAAGACTTCAAAATTAGTCCTAACGTAATCTGCAGCTATCTGAGGCTGCTGCACATTGGGCTTCAAATGGCTCATTAACATCTTACCCTGTTGGATGTCATAAGCTAACATAAATCTTTCTTGATTTTTCGGAGCCATCTTCAAATATTGGTTGTACACTTTAAGTCTAAGTGGATCATTCCTGGCCTTTATATTGATGAATGTTCTTTTGATGTCCCAGGAAGTTTTTACTGGAGGTTTGAAAGAAGATATTTCTGCACTTTGTTGCCTTTGTATTCCCTGTTTTTAAAAATTAGTGGATGTCCCACTACCTGTATCTGTTTGCTGACTGTCTTCTCTTCCCTGGCTGTCAGGGATTTCCTGAAATGATTCATCTTCTGGAAGGGGAGTTATTTCTACCTTTTAACATCTTGCTGTTCAGAAGAGCCACCAATAGGAGTAGTTGTTTCAGCCTCTCTCTTTTTTCCCTTTTCTATATTCAGAGGAGTTTGTAAAATAGAAATTTCTGGCTCACTGATTTGAGTAGGAGGAATTTTTCCTTGACCTTGTTCTTTAAAAGTCTCTGGTTGCGCTGTCATTATGAATTTTTCAATTATTTGTATATCAGGCTCCTTTTCTTTATCTTTAGATTCTACTGTTGTAAAGTCTTGGCTGAAGAAGATCCCTGCACCTGTCCAAAAGATTATAGGTCAAGTATCTTTTCAAGATCTTTCATTATTCAACATTGACCTGCTCACTATCATTTTCAACCAATGTCCCTTCTGTCCATTCATCCATATTAGCATATTGTTCTATTTCTGAGATTCTTTGATGGATGTATGGTGACTGTTTATTTTTCATTCTTCTATCACAGATAAAGTTGTTTGGATCATAAGGCACCCAGTAGAAACTCTTTTGTAGTCTGAGATAGTCTTCTAAAATCCTTTTGGCTTCCTTTCCAGCTTCCCTAGAGTTACAAATGGAGGGACCTAATTGGCTCTTGATCCTGAGTTGAGCCTTTTTCTTTGCATTGCAAAAATGAATTATATCTGAATTATTCATCTGCCTGAAATATTCTAATGAAAAGAGTCTCATTGGGACATACTTGGGCAGTTTGAATGGGCATAATTCACATCCATATATCCTGATCTCTGTGTATTTTTGATATAGGTACCAGTCACCTATCTTGTAATGCTTTGAGAGTTGAAGGATTTTCTTGATTTCATTGTTAATTCTAGGAGGAGAGACTCCTGTCAACAAGGTAGTTGCAGGATGAAAAAAAAGGTCGACAAACTCATTATAGGAATAAGGAGAATCAGAGGAATTGTGAGTAATGGCAAACCAAAAGATGACTGACCTAGGATTCCCTTTGGCATCAAGTTTCTTAACATAAAAAGGGAAATTTTCTGACTGAAAGTAAATCATGAGATGATATATGACAGAATAATACTTAAATACTCTCTCATTATCAAATATCATGAACTGATCATGGATTTTGTCAGCAATATAAGATGCAAAATCGTACTTGACATCAGGAGGCTGTCTAGGGGTAAAAATGGATAACCAGTATTGAAGCCCATTATGGAAGATATCATGTTTAAAATAACTCTACCCTCATCAGTAAAGAAAGTATAACCATAAGGGGGAGGGTTTTTAGGCTGATGCTCTGGTAACATGAAGGTTTGGCATAGGTGATTTAACTCTTCATGAGATAACTTAGTAGATTTCTCAAGTAATTCAACCATGGACATGGAAGTGAGAGCTTGACCAGGTTGGAATTGTAGCATTTAATTTATGGACTAAGAAGTTATTGGGAAAAGGACATTTTGACATGGGGATAAAACTGATCGTTGGTTGGGATCATAATTTGCGTAGCAATAATGGATTAACTCAGGAAAAATATGGACTGAGGGGAGAAGGTACATAGGAATATTTGATTCCCAAAGTCCAAAGATGTCAGAACCATTCAAATAATTGTCTCTGCAGCGGAAAAATATTCGAAGAGGATTCTCATTGAGATGCAAGTCCTTAATTTGAAAATCCATATCGGCTAAAGGCAAATAATCCAAGTCCTTGTGAGGGGCATTGATGGGCACGACATTCAGAGCTACAGGAACTTCCATTTCTGGTTCTTGTGGATTTAGAAATGGAATTTCGGGGTTTTTGTGGAAAAGGGGCACAATTACCAGTTTTGGGAATATAATTGCAGTTCTGGGAACGAAAAATACCAAACTGAACTTCTTTTCAGACCTTAGTGCAGAATTAAAACTAAAACCAGGATTTTTTACAGAGTTTAGCAGGGAATTGGAATAAATACCTGTTTACGGGAAATGAAATGTGTTTAAATAGGCGCTGGTTATGACAGAAGAACCCTGAAATACTCGACTTCAATTCTCTTCAGCAAGGTAACGGTCAGCAAGCGTTAACAGTTGGTTTTTGAATTTTGTTGCATGGAAGACTGGCTAGCGCAAGGAACAATGAAAATGACACAGACGCAATTTGTTTTATTTACAAAGTCAAAAGGGTGGCAGGTTTTGACTGATGACGTCAGCATGTACGATGGTTTCGTCACAGAGGGATAGGAGCGGATATTTGTTTGGGCCGCTTGCGCAGTGGAAATACGGACCCGAAAAATATTAGGGCGAATTTGATAAGAAATTCGCGTCACAACTCTCCCTCCGTATGCCAGCCAACTTCGGACCCGAAAAAGATTAGGGCGGAATTCATTTGGTTTTCGCGTCAAAAAACTGGTTGACATCAGCAGGCTATTTCGGAATGCGAATTTGGTTTGAATTATGGTTTATCGCCGTTTGAAGTCCGACAGGCTTGACTTAAGAACAATTTTGTTTGATCCCATCTTATAAAATTTGTGTTGGTTTTCTTTGATAATACACATATTTATAATAAATCATGGGAATACCACACTAGTAAACATGTGGAAAAGTTATATAAATTATTGAGAACAATCATTTTTATGTGAAAATATCCAAATGTGCTTTTGGGAAATAAGAATTCGAGTATTTGGTTCATATTTTTTTAAAGGAAGGAGTGAAGTTGGAGCCTCAAAAGATGCAAGCTATTACAAAATGACCTATTCCTAAAAAAATCAAGGTTCTTAGAAGATTTTTTAGACTTACATGATATTATTGATCATTTGTTAAGAATTATGCATGCATTTCAAGTCCACTCACAATCTCTTGAAGAAAATATCATTTATATGGAATGATGAGGCTACTTTGGCATTCTCTCTTTTAATGGATGCCATGTCTTCTACACCAACATCGGTTGCACCTAATTTTGGTAAAACATTCATCGTAGAGTGTGAGGCACTAGGACAAGGAATTTATGTAACATTAACACAATAAGGGATATGATTGGCTTTTAAAAGCAAGGAATTCAAATAAAATATTTGGTGAAATCTACGTATGAAAAATAAATGGAAGCAATATTACATGCAATAAAAAATGGGGATAGTATATCACTGGGAGGTACTTTAAAGTCAAGATATACCATGATAGCATAAAGCATTTTTTGAAGCTATGGATTTCATTGGAAGATTAACAAAAATGAGGAGAAAAAATGCAAAGTTTTAATTTTGAGATAATCTGCAAAAAGGGTAAGGAAAATTTAGTACATGATGCTTTTTCTAAAATAGAAGAGGCCTCAAATTTATATCCAATTACATTTTCTATTCTTAGGTGGCTAGAAGAAGCTTGCCATAATGGAAAAATGACAATAGTACTAAACAAAAACTAAAATTTATAAAGGATGGGATGAACTCTATGGAGCATTGGGAGTGAAAGAGAGATATACTTTAGTGCAAATGTAGAATATTTTTATGCGCACAAGCATATTTGAATAAACAAATATTAAGGGAGTCCCATGTCTCTCTTATGGTAGGACGTAGGGTTCCTTAAAACATCTCAAAGGATCAAAAAATATATTTTTGGAAGGAATGAAGAAAGATATTCAAAATTTTGTAAGAGAAGGTCAGGTTTGCATAATAAATAAAAGAGAGATAGTAAAATCTCTAGGGTTACTTCAACCATTCCACATACATATTCAAAGACTAGAGGATATATCAATAGACTTTATTACAGGGTTACTGAAATATAAAGGTAAGTATTACATTTTTGTGGTCATTTATATAGACAAATTTTGTAGATTTTTTTTGTAGAGCTCAAAGTACATAAACAACAAGCCAAGTGGCAGAAGTGTCCGTGAAAGAAATTCATCATCTTCATGGTTTTCCTAAAGTAATAGTAACAAGAAAATTTTGGAAATAATTATTTAATATGAGTGGAGAAACACTAGTTGCCATGAGTTCTACATATCAAACACAATCAAATGGTCAAACAAAAATAGTTAACAAATGTTTTTAAGGTTATCTACAATGTTACTCTTTATAAAAGCAATCTTAATGGATGAAGTGGGTTCCTCAAGGAAGAATGGTAATATGATACTATCATACTACCTATCACACATCTACTAAAATACCATGATGATGTAATTTTGGAATTTAACATTTTTACATGTTAAAGACAAATAGTCAAAATCACTGACAACTTAGTATGCCATGATTAATAATCATTCCCTGTTCACTTTTGTTAATAGGTTTATGTCACACGATGATGCAGGGGAATTAGGCACTAGCCAGCAATGTAGGAGGTTTTGTCCACATGTTTTGGCTAGGAGGGTTCGAAAACATTTGAGTTGTAACAACTAGGTGTCAATACCTCAACTGACTATATTACTTAGACTAGTTAGAGTTGTAGGAGTCGAACAGTTTCAGTTAGTTGAATTATTATAATTAGACCTTTTGATTTCTAGAACGGTCCTCTCAAAGGAACCGAAGAGCCATATGTTATGTATATAAATTGTAATTCCTCGGATGAATAAAAGTAGAGAGGGAAGAGGAGAGTAGAGAGGGGATTTCTGCAATAAACCTATGTGTGTGAACAATTGTTTCCAGTTAAATGATTTCCAAGAATAGTTGCCATTGAATTATCTCGAACTGCTAATTGTGAAGAATTGTTTAACTGTGAGGCGATTGGGTACTGATAATTCCATTATTCTATCTTTGAATTCCCGTAAATTGTTGGATAACCCTGTGAACTCACCCCACCCGAAGGCGAGGTCTGTGTAGAGAACCGGGGTCATGAACACTGTTCAAATATAAAAATTCCGCTTAATAAAGAGACAAGATTGTTGTGATTTCGGAACCTGGCCCGAGGATTGGACATGAGTTAACAAACAAAATGATAGCGGAACCAGACTTGCACCTGTGGTCAAGCCCTGTACCAAAACCAAGAGCGGAATCACAAAAGTGGGTTGCCCATATCGCATCACTTTTGCGGAGTAGGCGGTATTTCCTATTCGCGAGAAATTCCATAGGGAAAGTGACACATGGCGAAGTGACCCCCGGAAAACCACCGTTTAACCCGCGCCATCGCACATTAAAGCCTGACGTTGGAAGTCGATCGAAATTTCCAAGAGTCGTTGATTTGGAGAAGGGCCATCGGATGGTGGTCACACGTTGAACTTGCCCGGAGGTTAACTAAGGTGTGCAGAGGATAGCCAAGTACGATACGAGTGTTTTATTGGTTATTGATATACATAGGTGGGGCTGGAGTATAATGAAATTTTTTAATTAAACGATTGGCGGATAATTAGCATAAGTTTGGAGCATGATTGTTGTAAGGCTGGGTGGTGAAATATAGAGCCGAAAGTTCATTACAAGTTATTTATTTAAAAAGAAACGTGGAGTATAAATACAAAGTGTTGAAAGTTAAACATTGGTTATAAGGCTTGGAGATAATATAAAGTCGGGAATATAAATTAAAGTCCAACCATTTTGGATGGTATTTATTTATCAAATTCTACGAATTTGATAAATAAACCCGAAGAAAGAAGAATTCAATGAAGACCCAGGCTGGAGGAAAAGAATGGGGTAAACCAGGGGAAAATACTGACAGAGCGATTGTAGACACACCAGCTCTCCTTAGGGGTCCAATTTCAGTTTTGTTGCGTCACACGATGATCTCTCTTCTCTGGCATTTACTTGTATTGAAGATCACTATTCTAGGAATAAGGAGTTATTTTCCCCAAAAATAACCCTAGCCAAACATTGAAAATGCATCAAGGATATATTTCTATGCTTCATAAGTACATATGTTCTACTTCTAAATCATGTCTTGGAAGTGGTTGTTTTGCTGGAAATTATTCACCAGTTGGTTTCATACCAAAGTATTTTTCACATTTTCAGCATCCAATACATGAAAAAGATAATGGTTTAAAACAACATAAATATTTGAAAATTTGCAAGAATTGTCTGGCACACTTTGAATATGAATTTTGAAGTCAAGTGCATGATGTTGTATAGGATCAAGTGTCATTTTGAATACCAAATGTTTCACAAGAAACTTCTCAACATGCTACCATGCAGTAAGGATTAAATGACAATATTGCATCAACTATTTTCATAATAAAAGTGCACCTCGGCCATAAGACTAAACAACTACAAATGTTGTAGATCTAACAAGACCACACAATCAAATGTATTCCACAAGGCCAATACTGTATGAAAAATGAAAAGGAGTTTGCAACCAAAAATACCTTAGGCAACTAATTCAATTAGATACAGCAAACCATCAGCAAAAAGGAAAACCAGCCTGCTTGGCCCTAATCTTTTCAACTGGGTCCTCTAATTCAACCAATAAAAAGGCCAAAACCATAGCATTGAGATACATTTCATTACACTGTTAATAAAAATAAAATTTGACTCAGCCATAACCCTTTCCTTTTAGACCACTGGGTAACAAATATGTTTCCTTTCACCTTTGAATTTTCAAATTATGCCTACCAAATCTAAGACATTTAAGAGGGGGAACTAATAAAACGTTAAAAAGAAAACCAGGGCACACATCTAAAATAACAACCCTCCATGAAAAATTAAAATAACACATTAAAATCGAATATAAGTGGACAAGGAAAGATCCACCGCAGTGAAGTTTCACGTGCAGGGGACCTTCCTTTAAACATAATTTTTTCTCTAACCTACAAATTTTTTGTCACTGAGCCATCCTTGTTGAAGTACAACTCCTTTTCCATAGCTCTTGTATTAACTACCTTCTCTCTGTCACGTAATCTCAGAGTCCCTCTTCTTCTTGAGCGATTGAAGGAAATGGGTGAAAATTTTGAAAGAGAAGACAATTGTCTGCCATAATTATCAAACATTGCACCCAACTTCTTCCCCTTTCCATTGTTACCCAATGAGGTAGATGTGGCAATTGTTGTTACACTGCCCAAAGCAGAGGCCATCTTCTCTTATGCTGAATATAGAATTACAATATCTTCATATTAGTATGAACCTTTAAAAACATGACTCCCATTGCTAAAAACCACTTTTAAGTTGTAACAGGCAAACTAAACAACTATCACAACTTTTGGCAACTTCTGGAGCATTAAGAGAGAAACAACCAAAGAGAAATACAACCACAATCCTCATTTTAATGAGACCGGACTATATCTTTGCATTAATATAATAGAAAGAAATCACGACTATATTAAGGCCACCACAAAACAATCTTTAACCAGTGTCTCTCGTAGCCTTCAGGTTGCCATGCTAGAGGTTGCATATTTTTAATTTAAATTCTTGACCTCTCGTGACCATCTATAAATGAATCCAATGGGATATCTACATCAAATGCTCCTTTATATCCCCAAAAACAAATTCCCTACTACAAGAGCACCAGTATTGATGGATCACCCCACACCATCCCACCCACTAGAAACGGTGAAAAAGGAAACTTGAGAAAACTTCTGAAATATCTCAAGATGACTATATGGGTGGTTCTTATGAATCAACCAACAATTTAGAACATGCTCATCAATCCAAACCATGAGTATTATGTGACAATATTCAAGCAGGCACTGAATCAGATTTCTGAAGCTATGTTAGAGAAACCCTAAACTCTCACTGAAAATAGGTGAAGTGTGGCACCACTCAGGGATTGACATGTGCCAATTGGTACAAGTGGTAGACAATTGGCATGCTCAAACAACGAGGTGATGCAGGAATGACATGAGGGAGAAAATATCAGAAAAGCCCCAAATCTGGAGAACCAAAGCTCATCACCAACCTGAGATTGACAACTTTACATGATGTAACCTATGAAATCGTAAATGGAGAAATCATAGTAACAATAAAGTAACCTATGTAACAATAAAGTCTGATTCATCCTGGGAGTGGTAATGGGAGAAATCATAGTGAACAATAGGAAACATGCAGAGTTGCTTACAATCAAATAGATGAAAAAACACATACAAAAACCTAGATAATAATCATGAACAAGCTTAATATTGAATTATGAACTGTAAAGGAACTTACAAAATGTGACATTACGAACCTGGTCAAGCGCACAAGCAAAAATATCCTGGACATGACCCTGGTTGACAAGTTGTATTGTTCATGATGCAAGAGGATTTGTACCTGCACTGCCAAGTCAATTAAAATCCATCATTATCTATACAATAAATACAAGTAATTGATGTAGTATTTTTTACTCTAAGATGCATTCTTATGATAATGTTAGAACATATGCTGAAAATGTCAAAACATACCTGAATAAGCTCCTCTTCGTTTCAAGAAAAATTTATTGGAGTCGCATGAACTTGGAACAAGCCTCCCACGATCTGAAAGAGTAGCAACTAAGTCAACAGTGACTTTTTTGTTGCTACACTGGATCGAGGGACGTTTGCTCCAAGATTAAATCGCTCCAATAAATTATTCTCTACTAAACAGGGCCAACCACGTGAAGGTGGAAGCTCTTATGGCCGCTCCCCCCCCCCCTCACATCACTCTCAATTCCCCAATACCCAATCTATATTTAATTTTTTACTTTCATGAGCATAAAAAAAAATATTCAATAACTAATAAAAAAAAATTCAACAAAAAGTACGCAAGGAAACATTGCAATTAATGCTTGACATAAAAATAGTATGATAAATGAGTTTTTTATATAACTCAAAAAACGTTCCAAGTATGGTCATTGGTAACGTTTGTCTTATAATAATACAATATTTTACATTATCGAATTTTCTTTTTCTTCTTCCTATTTTTAAATCTCCTAATTACATCATCAATATCATCATGCTCTGCTCCTGTTTCGTGCCTTTCGACCCACACTGCTGACCTAGTTGCGTAGTCACGATGTCTGGTCTCATCTAGTGACGGGGCATCACCTACAGAAACAGATAATATTAAATTGATTATTTACCTAGTGCATCAGTTGTCGCCGCTGACCTAGTTGCGTAGTCACGATGTCTGATCTCATCCAGTGACGGGGCATCGCCTACAAAAACAGATAATATTAAATTTTAATTGTCAGTTTTTAGATATCATTGAACTAGTTCGGTAATATTAATAAAAAAAATTGCAATGAGATTATTTACCTGGTGCACCAGTTGTCGCCGCTGACCTAGTTGCGTTGTCACGATGTCTGGTCTCATCCAGTGACGGGGCATCGCCTACAAAAACAGATAATATTAAATTTTAATTGTCAGCTTTTAAATATCATTGAACTAGTTCGGTAATATTAATAAAAAAAATTGCAATGAGATTATTTACCTGGTGCACCAGTTGTCGCCGTTGGGACTGTTGCCCTATCTTCCTCTCTAGTGGTAAGATCCTCAAGGGAAACATTCTCTATCATTTAAACAAAAAACATTATAAGGACAACCATCAAGGTATAATTAGAAAAAATTATAAGTGGAAATTAATTACCGTCATGGCCGTCACTGATAGTAGCATTTGCGGCCCGGTCCCTACTACAATGATCAGGTTGCACGTGAGGATCATCTACATTTGGCTCTAAAACTAGGTTATTTGTGTCGTCGGTAGTGTTGCTCCCCTAATTTAAACAAATTTGTTAGACATTAAATGTATGGATGAAAACAAACATATTGAAAGGTTAATGTTTTACCTTATCAGGCATTCTGGATCTTGGGACCTGCCCCAAGCTTATGAGATGTTCAACTACGGCTTGATAGACGAAATGGAAAGCGATATTTTTACCTTCCTCTGTTGTTTCTGTTCCGAATTCATCACCCTACATTACATATGTCTGTGTATTTTTAATCATATTTGATAGGATTACAAAAACGTTGGAAGGCGATACAATTAATTATAAGATGTTTAGCTACTTAATTACAATTCTTGTGGCCAATTTCAAGTAGCCACCCTGGCCTAGCTTGTGATGGCCCTTTTTTTCAATCCTAGCTTTGGTTGCCTTTGAGGTGTTAGGAAACCTAGCATCAAAAGATTAAAGTCAGATATGACGTAGCACACTTTTATTTTAGACATAGATAAAATTAAAGCTATTGAATTAAAGTTGTAATTTACCTTGCGGGTCCAGTTGGCATTTTTCCTTCTTTCTTTGCCCTTTTCTCTTTTCCGTCATGGATGAGTGCTCTCCACTCACTCTCTGGAACTGTGAGAGGACACTCGTATCTAGGGTTAAATTTCAATTGTGTCCTATAGGTGTCCCTGGTGTATTTCAAATATTTGCCAGCTACCCGAGCCACCGCTATTCTGTCAAATATGTCGACCCCAAAAAAGGGTTTCTAGATAATCTAGAAGTTCTTTTTTCAGGTTGGAACTCTGGGAATTCCACCCTGTGCGTATGGTTGGGAAAAAAATTACCAACGCATGGCTCTCCAGATACCTATAGAACTCATTGTTTCCTACACAGAAAAAAAGAAAGATATTATCATTAATTTAAAAATAAAAATCGTGATAAATATGTTTTAGATAAAGTACATGAAATAGTTAAAATATTAAAATTTACCTGGGAGTTGTACATGCTTTATAGGGACACCTTCATCGTTCACCAACAACGTGCCATTAATGGTCCCTGTGGAGCTGACACGTGTAGCTTCAGGAAACGCAATAATGTAGTTGGCCATTTCAGCCTCATCATTGCCAACACGTTCAGCAGTTGGCTGGGTGTCTGCTTGGGCAAGGTGTGTTTCTTGCCTGGCACCTAAAGGAGTAGAAGGTGTACAAGAGGGTTGTTGGGCAATCTCTTGCCCTTGTGTCCCACTACCACCAACACCGGATTCAGCAAGTGCCAGAAAATGCTACATACAAAAGAACTTTTTGTTAGTTTAGTCAATGTAAAAATTAAAAATCAAACTATCACAATTCATCTCATGCAGAACAAAAAAAATATCCTTTTGACTTTTTATTACTACCTGATATCTTTCTAGTTGGATCATAAGTTGTTTTATCTTCTCTTCTGTTTCAGGTGTTTGAGGTGCGTCTATCAAAGTATTAAATTCCGACCTTGCATTTCGTGCCTTTTTTCGCAACAAGAACACTGGAGATAGGGATGAAGAAAGCTCTTCCTCAAAGAGGGAATCATCAGGCGTACCATGGCTAGGTGTCTGCATATTTGAACAAAATTAATATTATTTCAATTATGTAAATAGCTAAAATACTTGAAGATAGAGCAATGCTGGCACTTTACATGTTCTTCCGCAGGCCTCTTTCCGCGATCATCCCGTCTCTGGGTTGTTCCTGCACTGCTCTCATCAGTCTGCCACATTGCAATAAAATTATAAATGTAAAAACTTGAAAACAATATCTAACTTAAAAACACAAAATGAAAACTGAAATAATTTCTAATAAGACACCGGACGAAAAAGTTAGAGTTTCAAATATGCCTTGCATTGAATTCAGTCCTGGAAACATGTCATTGCACATTAAGGCACCCAAACAAGAGACGAGTTGACAATGAAGACCTTATTGAATATATTGTTGGGGCAACTTCTAGTAAACTTGTTGTGAAGACCTTGAGGACATTTTTGGAGCAACATTGTTGAAGCTGATGGTATAGCATTGTTGGAGACGATCTTGAAGGGCCTTGAAGTGAAGCTTTTGGAGCAACTATTGAAAAATCCTTAGAGAATTTAAGTATGGCACTTTCTATCTTCCATCACCTTTTTCCTTTCAATATCCTTTAAACGATTTTGTTGATATTTAATGTTTGAAATCACGTTATAATTCCTTGATTATATGTGTTTGGGGACTAGAATAATTTCACACTAAACCATGCAAACTTAAAAGTAACTTAACGGATCCATAAAGTAATAATAATCATAATTCCTAATTTCCTATTGTACGATATGATGCAAATTATTCAAACATGAAGCAATGAAGACATGCAATGTCTGAATTTCAAGATTGATGAACCAATGCAAGAAGTTAGAAACTACAACTTTGATTCAATACTCTGTGTCCTAACTCTAGGAAGGAATCTAGTTTGTAGTACAGAACATGCATCGTGTATTATCAATTCTTAATTGACAACAACTAAAGGTCATCTACATCATCAATTCCTTCCCATTTTGTGTTTTTATGTTATATTCCTTATCAAAGTGTCAAATTTCTCTCAAAGTAAGCAACCATTGAATAAAATAAAAAATAGTTGAGATATGATTGAGAAATGGTCATTTATTTCTTAAAAGGATCTTCACAATTTCTTTGGTTGTTTTTCATCTCAATAAACAAGAAATGACCTAAGAAACTATCGTGCTGTAATATAAGAAACAACACGGTGCAATGGCCATTTTCAAAGCCAAATGATGTCCATTGAGGACATGGCCTTTATTTGGTTCCTGTTTCATAGGAGTTTCGGGTAGAAATGGAACTTTGTTGTACCATTTCCAGTAGTAAAAAAGGAAAACCTTCTTTTTCCATGGGAAATAATTTACCTTTCCTTTTTCAAGATAATCTAAATCACAAAAAATATGAACTATACTACACACATTCTTGGATAATGTGAAAGTGGAAAAGGAATACCCTACACAAGTGATGCACACATGTACACTTGAACACTAATATATTTTTGTAGTTGAAATGCAATGCTTGTTTTCATTTAAATGTAGGGTTTTTAAAGCAGGGAGAAATAATGGTTGCCAATTTAATAAGTGTTTCTTTGGGAAAAATTTAAATCTTGTATTGGGTGATGAAGATAATAGAGGGTATTGAATCTTGATTCTTGACATTGTGTTTAACTTGAATAACTCAAATGATTATAAATATCAGTCGATGAGTTCTTTTTTCAAGTATGTCACTCAAAACTCTTATGTCAAAGCATTGTATGATGGCTAGCATTTTCTTGTTTCCCTTTCTTCAGTTCAATGTAAAAATCATATTAATATATTGGAGCACGAATGATAACTACAATTGTTTGCTCTGCAGTATATCCAGCCCCAAGATTATGAAAAGTTTTCTCAAGTGGAGCTATTTGGTTAGGTTGTAGGGTCAACCCTCTATAGGAGGAAGGGCCTGCAGTAAGAACTTACCATTTTGCAAGAGCTGAGGGCCAATGCTGTTCTGCAAGAGCTGAGGGCGAATGCTGTTCTGCAAGAGCTCAGGGCGAATGCTGAGGGCGAATGCTGAGGGCGAATGCTGTTCTGCAAGAGCGGAGGGCGAATGCGCGCGTGATATCAAACGTTAATGTAGCACACATGTACATTTGAACACTAATAGATTTTTGTAGTTGAAATGCAATGCTTGTTTTCATTTGAATGTAGGGTTTTTAAAGCAGGGAGAAATAATGGCTGCCAAATTAATAAGCGTTTCTTTGGGAAAAATTTAAATCTTGTATTGGGTGATGAAGATAATAGAGGGTATTGAATCTTGATTCTTGGCATCTAGAGAGAACCCTACAGCCTAACACAATCCAATGGAATTGACCAAAAAAACCCAAATAGAGTCAACCCTACTATAGGAGGAAGGGCCTGCAGTAAGAACTTACCATTTTGCAAGAGCTGAGGGTGAATGCTGTTCTACAAGAGCTGAGGGCGAACACTGAGGGTGAATGCTGAGGGAAAATTTTGTTCTGCAAGAGCTGAGGGTGAATGCTGTTCTGCAAGAGTGGAGGGTGGATGCGCGTGTGATATCAGACGTTAATATAGCTATTGCAATGGATACGAAACAATAAAATCATTTTTATGTAGCGTGCATATAAGTTTTGTATTTGTATTTAGCATGCATATAAGTGTCGTTATACCGACAGTAGAAAAGGCATCGCTATTGCAACGAAGGCCTCCAAACGTCGCAATTACGACACTTAGACATTGTGTCACACTTGCAGTCGTCGCAATAGCGATGCGTTGGGCCATAGTGTCGCCAGTGCGACGTCTTCCTCCAAACGTCGCAATGGCAACACTTTTCTAAGTGTCGGTATTGCGACACTTTTCTATAAATTTCGGTATAGTGACGGTTTCGGGCGGGATGGAAAAAAATTGGGGAAATTTCCGACATTTGGTCAAAAGTGTCGGAACCAAGTGTCGGAATTTCCACCAAATGTAGTAGTTAAATAGTCTTCTAAGATAACATCTCCAACCCTTCATACATCGAAGTACTCACTACATATAGGCATCTAACCTTTACATCCAATCTTCCAAGTGTCTAGATCATTAAACTCTATTAATGACACCAAATATGACCACTAACTAGATATTTACAACTAGAAATTCACATCTTTCGAATTAGGAGTTAGAGTCCTACTATGACTCAAACATTTACTTATTACATTTTAATCTAAAGATGATCCAAAACTTCCTCAAAAGGAATCATTTCTTTCAACCATACTAGCCACAAAAAAAAAATTAAAACTCTAGCTATCTTCAAGGAACTGCTCTTCCTAACATTAAGGAACTATCAGTTTGATCATATGGCAACATAGTGAGCTGGTATATTCAAACAAAATATCTCCAATTAGAAATATTCTGATCTGATAATATTTATCATTGCCCTGATACTCTTTGTCATTTCTCATGGAGAATAGCTTTGAAATAGCTATTTGCCCTTCACCTTCTTCCAAAAATTTACCTTGTTGTCAAAACAGAGTTTTGAGCTACTTTCATAGCGAAATTTCATAGAAAAATAAAAAATGTCATTTGTGATAATCCTCTGCTACTCTTGACCATTGGAGGGTATTAGGTTATCAAAAATATTTAAACACAACCCTTATAATTCCTTAACCATGTCAATTTAAGTGGTGTAAAACAAAAAATAATTCTTCAGAAATTCTGCAGCAAAAACTGGGCTTCAAGCCTGGCACACGCTGTGGAATTGTCTAAATTCTCATAGACTTAACAAAATTTAATATTTGAGCCTAGAATAGATCCATGGATATAACTACATGTGAAGTATGATAATATAAGACAAAAAAGGGTCTATTTATCACTGTTACCCTCTTATTTACCAATAGTTTCTTCATGAGCAACTTTAGTAGTTCCTTCCATAGCTCCTCTTTCCAAAAATTTCTTCTCTAATTATGGCTTCATCATCTACATATGTTATTTCAAATCTTTGAATTATATTTGAAGAATTATCCTCTCTGCCTATAATCATAAATTCCTCTGCCTTGTGTGTTTCATCATGATGTGCAAAGGCCGTGATCTCTTCTACAAGGTTTTGGCCTTTCCAATGGATTTTTCAAAATGAATAACCTGATCATTCACTTTCTTTTCCACCTCATATATCATCTATCTATCTTTCTTGTATCTTTCTAGCTCTCTCTTTGTTTCAGAAAACTCTTCCCTAGCTTCTTTTAACCTTTCTTCAAGAAGCTCTTTTTTCAGTTTTCTCTATGACTTTCTCCTTTCCCTTTCTCTATTTGATTGTTTCTTCTTTATCTTTGAGTTGTCCCTTTGGAAAATCTGCCTTAGAATCCTTCTGAATATTTATTTTGGATTGATATTTATTTTCTTTAGTAACCTACGTCTCAGTAGGATATATAACTAAAAATTCTTGCATTGTTGCCTCTTTTTCTTTATCTTCCCTCCGCTCCTTATTTCCAATTGTGATAGTATCAAAAATTTGTGATCTAGTGAAAGGATTTCTAGGTTTAAATGGAAAACATGAATCCTCAGATGAAAAATCTAATTTCTTGGCCATAAGACCCTTCCTTTTAACCTTGGATCCTTCTACCTCGGTTTCTTTCACTACAGGGGTCTCTGCAATGTCGATAGCTTGTAAGATGTCTTCAAGCCTACCTTTACCTCCAATAGTTTCCTTTGTGCTTCTCTTAGAAATTTTTTCTACAGCTTTAGTCTTGCTAATTGTGACATGTTTTTTAGCATGCTTACTAGTAGATGGATGTGGTACTGCCTCTTGGATGAATTTAGCATCTACCTCCATGTTTTCAGCTGTAGATTGTAAACCTTCTATTTGATTCCCTTCTACTTCTGCAGTAGTATTCATCTCTTGTCTAGGAGAAGGATTTTTGAGTTTGGAGGCTTTCCTTGAGGCTTTCCTTGGAGATAAAGCATCCATTTCATACCCATTCATAAACAAGAAAGCTATCCAGTCTCTGTATAGTTTATTAAATTCTCCTAGTACTAGTAATTTTATCAATCCATGGTGAAAGATGAAAGTTTCACTTATTTTAGGTCTACCTTGAACTTTATCTGCCATTTTTACAAGGCTTATAAAAAGGTAAAAAGGAATATCTATCAGCTTTTTTCCTGTAAAATGAAGAAACAAATTGAAATGATACATGTAGATTGTATGTAATCTACCTTCACAGGTAAAGTATTCATGTATGAATGTTAAAAACTTAGAGTATTTATCTTTAAGGCATGTCCTGGGAATCCCTTTAGTCATATTTATCTCTACATGTTCAGGCTTTAGATAATCATCACAAATATTTAAATAAAAATTTGTAGCTTTAAACCATTCTTCTCTGGTCGTAGGGATCCATGTTGCTTGAGAAATACTATTAGGCGAAATAGGCACATGAAGAAAACCAACCTTTGTAGATGTTCCTTTGAAATTGAGTGCAAATTCTTTTGATACTTGCTTTTTATGACCTTGCAACCTTTGATAGAACTGAATGCACCCTTCTCTTGTAAAAAGTTCCACGAAATTGGGATCTTCCATGATTAATCTTGGACTTGTAGCCTCGTAGCTAAATGGTAGGACTCCTTTATTTGCTTTCTTTGGTGTACCCATTTATTTTTGTTTTGCAGTGGTGGCCTTCTTTGGATATTCACACATGTTCAGTAAAAAATTTTGATGACAACGAGATGTTATGGTAAAAGAGGACTGACATGAAAGAGGACTTCTAAGGGAAATGCAAATGACAACAATTTGTTTTGGTAGCATATTACAAAAGAGAAAAAAAAAAAACGTGAGGAACGAGGGATGGATTTGAAAAATGAGATGAGATTTATTAAGAAAATGATAGTTGATGCCAAAACGTGCCTAAGACTTTCAATGACGACCCTAATCTGATAGCATGACCTAGAAACCCTCAAAGTTTAACAACTAATAATTATGCAGAAAATCGATACAGGAAGACACGCTTTCGTAGTGAATTTAGCTTTATAAGTGTCGGTTTAGCTTTACAAGTGTCAGTTTCGCTACGGAACTACTAGGTGTTTCCACAGCAAAATATATTAGTTTTGTACTAAAATCATTGTGGACTAAGAAAAATTCTGATTGCTAGCCAAATTTGACACATTAGGTTGATCTAAATCATGTACTTCAGATTTTTTCCTTTGATATGACTTGAAATCATCCCCTAACAACTTAAAATCATCATAGAAGCTTATACTAATCATAAAATTTATCATTTCATGATGCTATGCTCCTAACCAAGCTAATTACAAAGTTGACACATTTCAAGTTATAATTTTGAAAATTTTGGGTGTGATAATAGTGGTTCCACTTAGGATGGTGTGGCCCTGTGGTACACCAAAGAATCCTGTAGTTCCAATGCCATGCATCCTTTTGGAATAAAAAACTCTAAAATTTTGCCAAGTCTTCTTCAAACTCTTATGGCCTTCACCTCAGGCTCAAGCTTGATGATTATTTCTAAAAGACCAACTTTGTACCTACTGAAAAGATGCTCAGTCAACTTTGAGCTTATTCACATACTCCTACCTACCCTATCAATTGCAATATCCATTTTTTATTCAAGCAACATGAAACTTCCAATGACACCAGTCATTGATCTGATCTGACACTTGAACCTCATAATTGAATTTGAACCCAAAGTAAGCATGATACTAAAATGGCCAAGGCAATATAAAATGTATATTATCCTCATAATGAAAAATTTACTGGAAATCTGGATTGTAAAACTCTTCCATGTAGTCAGCTATAGGATCATAGAAGTCATATCTTTTTTTATGATTGTCAAGACACTTTGCAGATTTGGACAACTCATATATGCTTTTCTTAGCCACACAAGATTTCAGTTCTATGCTTTCAAACTGATTTTCAAAAACAAATTTTTCTTCCTCAATCTCAAAGAGAAAGGTAGCAGCACCCTCTCTTTGTGTTATGCCATTAAAAACTTTTGAAAAGACTGATCTTGATCATGAAGACTATAAGATTGAATTTGATCTTCTAGAAATTCAATTTCCTTTTCAATTTTTTTAGCAACTTCATCCACAAATTGAATCTTATCTTCTGACTTGCACTCAAATGACTTCAAATTAGAAGACAAGGATAAAGAAAAATTTTCATCCACTTCCTCATTACTGTGATCATTATTTGATGTAGGCTAATGCAAGGAATGACATGAAGAATAAAATTCTTCCTTTACCTAAGATTGTAGTAATTATCTTCCAATATTTCCTCTTTCAATTTTAAATGATTCTCATACTCCTGATGGTCAAAGGATTGACAAGTCTGCTGCAAATTTTCATCAAACTTAGAGGATGTAACATGATTTTCATAAATAAACTCCTACCTGGTTTCATTTTCATCCAAGAGAGAGGCTATCCTTTCTTCTTGGTGATGAAATGAATTGTCATGAAGGGCCTCTAAAATTTCATCATCCATAAACTCATCATCTTCATAACAATTTTCCAAATATTAAATAAAAATCACACAATGTTTACAACAGTCTTTTACCAACAATAAGGAGGGATGACACTCTTCATACATCTCATAAAACGCATCATGGAAATCAGCAAGAGAATATAATGAACCATTTGGAAATATTTCATACCATGACAATGTATTTCCTTCTAAAGTGGCCATAAACATCTTCATGAGACAATCCTTAGGGAAATGAAGCTTAAGTTTGCATACATGCATATGGAATCTAACCAAATGAAGAGCAGCATTGTCTTTCTTTTCATATTTAAATATGGGAAGATCAGTTAACCATTCAACCTTTGGCATAAGATTTGGAAAACCAGGGATGTGAGACTGATTCATAGGGGCATACCTGGCATTTATTCTTGCAATGGAGCTCATATTGAAACTTCATAAAGGTACTGATACTCAAGCATTGGATTCACCTTCCAATTGATTATTTGATGTGTGGAGTCGCCAATGCAAAAATACAACCAATATGTGCCTAAGTGTTTGCTACTCGCAGACCTTAGAACTGAAACTTTATCATTCTTCCCAAGGAAAATTTACACCTTCAGTCCCCGGTAACAACAGCAAAATGTTATCACCAAATTGGGTCCTCTTGGGAAGCTTCAATGGTCAATTTGGAGTAACTGTTTCAAACCACTTCTAACTGAAGCTTAGCCTCTTCAGTCTAAGAGGGCTCTCTCAGAGGTAATTTATGATATTGGTTAATGATAAAGATAGATGGATAACTCTATTATTTGTGTCTTGGTTTTTTATGCTTGCAGGTTGAAAAGATGAATTTTTGCTACAATTGCGTTATGGAGTCAGTGACAGGGATCTCAATAACAAAGGCTTTCCTTGTGGAAGATGAGGCTTGTAAATACTTCAATGAAAGAGAAACACATGCAGGAAATTTTCAATAACTTGAGGTTCAAAGGAAGTCAGAGCATGTAATACATGAATTATGAGTAACGAGACATCAATACATTAAGGGTAAACTATTAAGAGAGATATACCATAGCTTAATACTTAAAGGAAGTCAGAGCATGAACAATCATGAGTTCTAAGTAATAAGCATTAAGACATTGGAAGAAAACATTTCAAAAGATAAGGCAAAACTCATTTGACCATAGCTTAATATTTAAAGGAAGTCAGATCATGAAAAATCATGAATTCTAAGTAATAAGCATTAAGACATTGGAAGAATGTATTTCAAAAGATAGGACAGAAACTCATTGAAATATAAAAAGAATCTCAGGTGAAGAAAAGATATATTGTTACTGTATATATCAGAATATCCAAAAGCTTTATAATAAAATAGTCTTCTGAGATAACATCTCCAGCCCTTCATACATCAAATTACTCACTACTTATAGGCATCTAACCTTTACATATAATATTCCAAGTGGCTAGATCATTAAAACATATTACTGACACTAAATCTGACCACTAACTAGACATTTACAACTAGAAATTGACATCTTTCGAATTTGGAGTTAGAGTCCTACTATGACTCAAACACCTACTTATTACATTTTAATCTAAAGATGATAAAACAATTTCTCGAAAGAAATCATGTATTTCAACCATACTGGCCACAAAAAAAACATTAAAACTCTAACTGTCTTCATGGAACTGCTTTGCCTATTATTAAGGAATTGTCAGTTTGATGATATGGAAACATAGTGAGCTGGTATCTTTGAAAAAAATATCTCAAATTATAAATATTCTAATCTGATACTCTTTATCATTGACCTGATAATCTTTGTCATTAATCATGGAGAAAAGCTTTGAAATAATTATTTACCCTTCACCTTCTTCCAAAACAGAGTTTTGAGCTACTTTCGTAGAAAAATACAAAATGTCATCTGTGATAATCCTATGTTACTCTTGACCATTGGAGGGCATTACGTTATCAAAAATATTTAAACACAACCCTCAAATTTCCTTAACCATGTCAATTTAAGTTGTTTAAAACCAAAAATAATTCTCTAGAAATTTCGCAGCAAAAACTGGGCTTCAAGCTTGACACACGTTGCAGAATTGTCTAAATTCTCAGAGACTTAACAAAATTTAAAATTTGAGCCTAGAATAGATCCATGGATATACCTACATGTGAAGTATGATAATATAATACAAAAAAGGGTTTTTTTATCACTGTTACCCTCTTATTTACTAGCAGTTTCTTCATGAGCAACTTTAGTAGTTTCTTCCATAGCTCCTCTTTCCAAACCTTTCTTCTCTAATTTTGTCTTCATCATCTCCATATGTTATTTCAGCTCTTTTGCTTGTCTATTAAGACTTATCCTCTCTTCCTATAACCATAAATTCCTCTGCGTTGTGTGTTTCATCATGATGCACAAAGGTTGTGATCTCTTCAGCAAGTTTTTTACCTTTCCAATGGATTTTTCAAAATGAGTAACCTGATCATTCACTTTCTTTTGCACCTCATCTATCATCTGTCTATCTTGCTTGTATATTTCTAGCTCTCTCTTTGTTTCAGAAAACTCTTCCCTAGCTTCTTTCAACTGTTCTTCAAGAAGCTCCTTTTCATTTTGCTCTATGAATTTCTCCTTTCCCTTTCTCTGTTTGATTGTTTCTTCTTTATCTTTGAGTTGTCCCTTTAGAAAATCTAACTCAGAATCTTTTTGAATCTTTCTTTTGGATTGACCTTTATTTTCTTTAGTAACCTCTATCTCAGTAGGAGATATAAATATAATTTCTTGCACTGTTGCCTCTTTTTCTTTATCTTCCCTCTGCTGCTTATTTCCAATTTTGATAGTCTCAAAAATCTGTGATCTAGTGAAAGGCTTTCTAGGTTTAAAAAGAAAAACTGAATCCTTTGATGAAAAATTTAATTTCTTGGCCATAAGATCCTTCCTTTTAACCTTGGATCCTTCTACCTCAGTTGCTTTCACTACAGTTGTCTCTAAAATGTCTATAGCCTATAATATGTCTTCAAGCCCACCTTTACCTCCAATAGTTTCCTTTGTGCTTCTTTTAGACCTTTTTGTTGCAATTTTAGTCTTGCTAATTGTGACATGTTTTTAGCATACTTACTAGTTGCTGGATGCAGTGCTGTCTCTTGGATGAATTTAGCTTCTACCACCATGTTTTAAATTGTAGATTTTAAACCTTCTTGTTGATTCCCTTCTACTTTTCCAGTAGTATTCATCTCTTGTCTAGGAGAAGGAGTTTTGAGTTTGGAGGCTTTCCTAGGAGATCAAAAATCCATTTCATACCCATTAATAAACAAGAAAGTTGCCTAGTCTCTATCTAGTTTATTCAATTATTCCAATATTAGTAATTTTATCAATCCATGGTGAAAAATGGAAGTTTTGCTTCTTTCAAGTCTACCTTGCACTTTATCTACGATTTTTCTAAGGCTTCGAAAAAGGTAAAAAGGAATATCTATAAACTTTTTTCCTGTAAAATGAAGTAGCAGCTTGAAATGATACATGTAGATTGTATGGAATCTGCCTTCACAGGTAAAGTATTTATGTATGACTGTTAATAATTGAGAGTAGTTATCTTTATGGAAAGTCTTGGGAATCCCTACAGTCATATTTATCCCTACATGTTCAGGCTTTAGATAAGCATCACAAATATTTAAATCAAACTTTGTGATTTAAACCATTCTTCTCCAGTCCTAGGGATCCCTATTGCTTGAGAAATACTATCAGGTGAAATAGGCACATGAAGAAAACCAACCTTTGTAGATGTTCCTTTGAAATTGAGTGTAAATTTTTGTGATACCTGTTTGTGATGACCTTGCAACCTTCAACAGAACTGAATGCATCCTAATCTTGTAAAAATTTCCACGAAATTGGGATCTTCCATGACTAATATTGGACTTGTAGGCTTGTACCTAAATGGTATGCCTCCTTTATTTTCTTTCTTTGGTGTAGCCATTTCTTTTTGTTTTGCAGCGGTGGCCTTCTTTGGATATTCGCACCTATTAAATAAAAACTTTTGATGACATCAAGCTGTTATGGTAAAAGAGGACTAACATGACAGAGGGATTCTAAGGAAAATGTAAATGACAACAAGCTACTTTGGTAGCATCTTACAAAAGAGGAAAAGAAAACGTGAGGAATGAGGGATGTATTTGAAAAATGAGATGAGATTTATTAAGAAAATGGCAGTTGATGCCAAAATGTGCCTAAGACTTTCAATGATTACCCTACTTTGACAGCATGATCTTGAAACCCTCAAAGTTTAACAACTCATAATTATGCATAAAACAATTAAAGGAAGACACACTTTCGTAGCGAATTTAGCTTTACAAGTGTCAGTTTCACTACCAAACTACTAGGTGTTTCCGTAGCGAAATCTGTTAGTTTTGTACTAAAATCGCTATGGACTCAAAAAAATTCTGACAGCTGGCCAAAGTTGACACATTAGGTTGATCTAAAGTATCTACTTTAGATTCGTTCCTTTGATATGACTTGAAATCATCCCCTAACAACTTAAAACCATCATAGAAGCTTATACTAATCATAAAATTTATCATTTCATGATCCTATGCTCCTAACCAAGCTAATTACAAACTTGACACATTTCAAGTTATAATTTTGAAAATTTTGGGTGTGATAACATGGTGCAGAAAAACATGATTCCACAACATTTTCCGTTATAAATCTGGAAGATTCGTTACGGACTGGACAGGTGAGTATGTAGAGAAAACAAACTACTTACAGTATATTCATTGCAGACATAGAAAAAGACAAACATGTGGCCACTACCTAATTTTAAACCAATGCATGTAGATCTTTGGTGGATTTTGATAGATTTGACCATGATGACATGAAAAATGGACTCTCTAAACTTAGGATAATGACCCATTCATAAGTTTTCATCAATTTCATGAAGCAATTTTATGAGACAAAAGAAACCTATGCATAATGACCTTATTAATAATAATAATAAAAAATTATTTGTGATAACAGGGTCCCAACAATCTTGTCATTAATTTTCCTTTGAAATCCTTGAACCTTGAGTCATATAGCAATGCCCAATATCATTCTTGAAAGGTCTTTTCCTTAATGTGTTTGTCATGCCAAACCTTCCTTTGCAGCTGAATCACTTTTGTGTAAAGGAGTGCCTGCATCCTAAAATCATCCAATCCATTTAATTACAACAACCTCTCTTATTGGGCCTTTGATATAACCAGATCTAAATCAGTTGCCATCCTTAAGGTATTGAACTCAAATTCAATTGAAATTAGAGCTTTCTTCCCATAGACCAAGTCATAATGAGTGAACCCTATTGTTGTTTTCCAAGTAGTGTTGTAGGCCCAAGTAGCTTCCACCAATTTGTCCGCCCAATATTTTTTGTTGCTGCTCACAACCTTGGTGAGGATATTATCCAAGGCTCTATTGGTAACTTCTACTTATCCATTTTCTTGAGGGTGGTAGGCAGTGGAAGTCTTATACTTTATCTTGTGCCTCCTCAGAATATTCTCTATGAGTTGAGATGTGAATTGTGCCCCCTGATCAGTGACTACCTCTCTGGGGTATCTAAATTTGTAGAACACATTCTCTCTTATAAATTATGCTACCTTCTCCTTGGTTGCTATCTACATAGCTTTTGTTTCAACCCACTTTGTCAGGTAGTTAGTGCAGACTATGATATAATTGTTCTAGCCAGATGGTGGATCAATGGGTTCAATGAATTGCATTCCCTACTTTTCAAATGGCTCTAGAGCCACCCGAGGGTTCAAAGGAATATCATACCTCTGTGTAGGTTTCCCCATCCTTTGGCACTGGTCACACCTACTAGTCTATCTTCTGGCATCCTGGTGAAGGGTAGGCCAATAGTAACCTGTCTGCAAAGCTTTGAAGGATGTACTTTTTGTAGCAAAGATGCCTCCACAAGGGCTATCTTGACATGTACAGAGGATGTGAAAAAATTCTTTCTCCCTCACACGTCTTCTGATAATTTTTTCAGGGCCTAGCTTGAAGAGATTTCCCCCAATCCAGGTGAAAGGGGCACTTCTGATAATATTTCTCTTCTCCTTGGATTAGAGGTTAGGAGGGAAATTTTTAGCAACCAAGTAGTTAGCTATGTTATCTAACCATGTAGAGAGTAATGATATAGCAAAGAGGTGTTCATCCAGGAGCTGGTCATCCACCATTCCTTCTTCTTCTGCAAATAGAGCTCACCTGGATAAAAAATCTGCAACAAAATTCTCCTTTCCAAGTTTATTGATAATGGGTAGGTCAATTTACTGTAATAGTAACAACCATCTAATTATTCTAACATTAACATCTAGTTTGTTCATTAAATATTTGATGGTTTCATGGTTAGTGTGTACAAAGTTCTAATAACCAGTAATATAATGTCTAAATTTGTTTGAAGCATGGAAAATGGCTAACGTTTCCTTCTTTATGACAATATAATTGAGTTCAGCCTTGGACAAGTTCTTACTAATGGAATATATTGCATAAGGTAATTTTTCTTATAACTGCCCCAAGGATACCCCCACAACTTTTTCTGATGCATCTATGTGGATGTGGAAAGGAAGAGTCCAATTTGGACCTCGGAGAATGGGGGAAGTAGTTAAATTTCCCTCAATGAGCTCAAAAGCTTCTTGATAGAGACTGGACCAAGTAAAATCAGAGTATTTTTCCAACAAAACAAACAGTGGTGAAGCCAACTTGTTGAAATATTTGATAAACCTTCTATAGTAGCCAACTAAAGCTAAGAATCTCCTGACATCTCTCTGATTTTGAGAAGCAGGTACCCTTTTGATGATGGTGATTTTGTTCGGGTCAAACTAAATTCTTGCTTGGAATATTGAGTGTCCCAATACTACTCGTGCTCTTTTCAAGAATTCACTCTTTTCTGGGCTCAGGGAGAGATGCATCTCAATGCATCTTCTCGACACTTTTCCCAAATTGGAGAGATCTTCCTCGAAGTCATACCCATAGGGTGTGAAATCATCCATGTAGATTCTAACTAAGTCATGGACTAGCTCAGAGAAAATGCTCAAGGCAGCTCTTTGGAAGGTAGTTGGGGCATTAGAAAACCCAAAGGGTAGGAATTTGTAAGTGAAGGTACCCCAAGGACATGTGAAATTATTCTTGTCCTGATCTTCAGGGCTAATTTCGATTTGGTTATACCCAATGAACCCATCTAAGAAAGAAAAATATTCTTTTCTACAAGGCCATCCAAGACTTGATCTATAAAGGAAAAAGGAAAATGGTCCTTCTTGGTGGCTTTGCTGAGTTCCCAATAATAAACACATATTCTCCATTTTCCATTCTTCTTCGAGACCAGGACAAGAGGAGATGCCCATTCATTGCCTTATATGGGATAAATGAAACCTACATCCAACAAATTCGGTGGTGTTTCCTTGACTATGTCTTTTAGAGCTGGGTTCATCCACCTTTGGGGTTGGCTCATAGGATTGCATCCTTCTTTAGTGTAAATATGATGTTTTCACACCGAGGGATGCACCCATTTCATGTCCTTATAGTTCCAAGCAAATGCATCTAGGTTTTCTTTCAAAAGCTGGCATAACTGCTCTTCTTCTCTATCTGAGAGGTTTGAGTTAATTTTTAGAGATTTGGATGGGCCAAATTCCATAGCCTTGGTGGTTTCAAAGGTTGAATCAATTGAGTGAAATTCCATCCAAGGGTGGCTTTCAGATTCTTTGACTATATTTTCAAGCTGGCTGTCAGTGGGGGATTGGTTCTGAATGACTTGGTCGATGAGTTCATATTCATCAAGTTTCCCCCTTCTAAGAACAACATCTATGGTACAAATGAGGTAAGATGTAGTGTTGTATACTTCATCTTCTTATTCATCCTCCAACCATATAGGTATTTCATTGTCAATTGAAGGCTCGGCTAGAGGATATAATACCAACTGTTTAGACAAGGTCCTATTCTTAATATTCATGTTCTCGACCCAATAGTTGATATAAGCATCGACAGTGGCTAACCAAGGTCTCCCTAGAATGAGAGGATATCCGTTAAACTTTTTTTTTGGTTGAAGAAACAGGAAATCTATAGGATACTCCCAAGAGTCAATTGAAACCATATCATCCTCAACAATTCCTTCTAGAGTTACTGTCGACCAATTTGCAAGTTGTAGAACCATTGTGCTTTTCCTCAAAGTCCCTTGGAGGTTGAGTTTAAGCATAGTTCCTTGCTCATTACATTGATGGAACCCTCGAGATCAATTATAGTATTGGGGACTATGAAACCATATATGTGTGTATAAATTACATCAATGGATTGAATCCAATCATGCAATGTACTAAAAAAAGATATTTAATCCTTCTACAATATTTACGGAATATAAATCACGATCGCTCAATCAAATGCAAGTAAGGGAAAGAAATAAATCAACCGCACAACAAAAGACTTTCTTGGGGAAAGAAACTACTCAAAACCCCTCTATATTTATTGTATAATTAGCTAAGGAATCATGAAACAATACAATGCATGTGTGCTCACTACAACCTCATAGACTCTACCAATCATCTGACACTGATCTATGAAAAATTGGACCAACACATAGCCAATTTTCAGCCCACCTTCAGCCTGCCTTGCTCATTCAATCCCTAGGAAAAATTATTCCTATTAAATAGGAATTCCAACCTTCCTTGTGTTGGGAATCATGATTTCCGTTAGACCAAAACCTGCAGGTGTTAGTCAACGATCGCATCGCCAGAGATAAGGATCCACGAGAGGCGGTTAGTCCATGTCACAAAACACACAGGGATTGTTGGTTTATTCAATTTCCAACAATCTCCCCCCCAACGCGAGCCAGGTGTGTATCGAACTCGTGACCTACGCTCTGATACCAATTGTTGGGAGTCACGATTTCCGTTAGACCAAAACCCGCAAGTTTTAGTCAATGATCGCATCGCCAGAGATAAGGATCCACGAGAGGCAGTTAGTCCATGTCACGAAACACACGGGGAGTGTTGGTTTATCCAATGTCCCAGCACCTTAACCTGCAATCCATCATGCAGAATCCTGTGGATTTATAAGTACTATCGAGAATTCACTAATAATACAAATGATAGTTCTTACCTCTAACCTTTGTCTCAAGTTTGAGTTGTCATCGAATTTACATGCATGCAACTATTAATAGTGAATAATCAGTAACTTGGTAGATCACTACTTGTGAATTAAATCTATTTTAATTCACTTGACCTTCCACTAGCTCATCAGTCATTTAGAACTAGTTAAATTGATTTTAACTCAATTAATTTGAGTTAAATGATTACAGTCACACCACACTAGTGCTCCAGTTGCAACTAGACCATGTAAATAATATAGTCACTCTACATTCCTCACCTTTGACCCTCAACTCGAAATTCTTGAGCTAATTAAGTCTATCACACTTAGTTAACTATTACAGGTTGTTATGAGATAATATTACAATTTATTGTCCAATTTATTTAAAATTAGATGCCCACATTTAGCACTAATGTGTCACGAATTCCTAACTCATGTGTGACTAGAATCCCACACTAGTATGTGGTGCATTTTCTTGTTGAATTTCAACAATGTGCACATCTACAACTGGACTACTAGGGTCTAGTTACTTTTGGAAGATCACCCTTCCCAACATTAAGTCAGATAGTTGTCCTACTACATTGATGATGGGGGTATATTTCTTCTTTATATTCGGTTTCTCGAATAAATTTTCCTTGACGAGCCTATTTTAAATAGGGACATCCTTAATGGCATGGAGAAAAGCTATTTTTACACATAAATTTTTCTGTTCTCCAAAAGCTTTGGTCTCCTCTAGGGTGCGCTGACCAGAGTGGATCAAGTGCTCAGGAAAAGGAGGTTGTTGGATTTGAGTGCTACTTTCTTAATTTTCCTTCTCAACCTCTATAACTGGATATGGAGGGTGTTTTTCTGGTATTGATATTCCCGACCTGATATTAATCTCATTCCCGACCTGACTGTCTTTCTGTGATGGACATTCTTTCAACCATTATTTCCATTGTCCTAATTAAAATATCCAATTTTACCTCAGAAGATGTGGAAGTTTCTTCTTTGATTGTTACCTTTCTCTCACCTTTTGTTTTTTACTTTTAAATTGACAAGTGTGCTTCTACGCTGAGTGATTTTATTTGCATATATTCTAGTTTTGCATGACTTCCTCTCGGAGATGGTATGCCATGTCTGGATTAAAGGCATGTGGATAGTGTAAGAGAGCCAAACCTGGAGGAGATTTTATCTCATTTGGGATTGAGTTCTACACTTGATTGAAACGAGCAGTGAAATCCTGAACAAACTCATTTGGAATTCTCTTCAAGTTTTCATATTCAGAAAGAAACTGTAGTAGATTCTTCTTCAATTCCTATTGTGATATGAATGCATCAGTTAGCTGTTTCAGATTTCCTATAAAATGGGAAATCAAAGATCGGAACCAGGTTTTAACATCTACGAAGAAGCTTTGGGCAATTATTCTCATCTTGGCATCATCAACATCTATCTTTTCTAAGTCAATTAAATCATTGAATTTGACTAAGTTTTGTTTTTCACTACTTTTAGAATTCTCATCAAAGAGAGGGAGTCTCTAACCATAGCCTTGTGGAAAGGGTGCAAGTTGACCAGGTGGGACTAGGGGTGCAAGTCTTGCCATGAATCCTGCTGAATGTGGTGTGGGAGTAACAATGAGAGGGTTAGGTTGAGAAGGTAATGAAGTATAAGGGATGGATGAGGAGGTAGAACTGATTGAGATTATGTCGGAATGAACAATGATTCTTGCTGGTATTGAATGATGGATTTTTCAGATGTATATTGAAGTTGATTAGCTAATTTTTCAAGCCTATCAAATTGAATCCAAAATTTTCTATCAAAATATGATTCAAATTTAGATTCTTCGAAAAGTAAGCTATCTTAAAGTTTCAAGGAATCAAAAACTACCTCAGACAATGATTTTACTTCAGATAATATTAATGGATCAAATGCTTTCTCATACAACGAAGTTTCTAACTCGGACAAAAATAGAGACAACTCAAACTTCAAATCGAATGGAACAGCTTCAAGAGATAATAATTTTGTAGGTAATGAGGAAGATCCTACCAATGGAGAAGGATCCAACTAAAACTCCGAGTGTTGGGACCTCTACTTTCAGACAAGTTTATCTGGATCTTCAACTGGAGAAGTTGGCTGAGGATCTAGATTCGATATTGTGTATCTTCTCGAAGCTAGGATTTTCTTTGTTTCTGCAACTCAGTTCTCTACAACTTTCAGATCAACCTTCACAAAGACTAGGGCCTATCACCCACAGGCCTAGAATTCAATGGAATTATGGTACACCCAGGGAAGATTTGTCACTCTGTTCCTCGACAACAGTGCCAAGATGTTGGCACTCTACGAGATCTTTGAAGTTAGATAATGAGACCAAAAAAGGTAACCACAGACCACTTTGACCTAGTAGCTAGCCCTATTATGCTGAGAGGACTCTCTTAATGAGATCACAACCAAATTTACTAGATGAAAGAGATTTTAGGCTAGGTATAGTATGCACTAGGGTTTTTTTTATTTGGATTTTTGTGTTAGATGAAAAAACACCATTAGAAAACTAGGCTTGAAAACTCTTTTAGGGTTATGTTGAAGGCTGGAGAGTGAATTCCTCAACATTAGGGATTCCACCCGGTCATGAGCTTTGATCCGGATTTATGCAGGAACGCAACAGAATAAACATATAACCATAAATACAGAGATACAGCGGAAATAACACTTCATTTCATTAATATCAAAGAACTGAAATTTGCTTACAGACAGAATGGAAATAAAACTAGCTAGGGCACTGGTAGCTATCTCTGAGAAGAGATGTGGCGGCTACAGGCCTCTGAACTGAGTTACAATGAGGCTTGAGGGCCTATTTATTATTTAGAAACAATGGGAAATCCTAAACAGCCAAAACACTAACCCTAGGAGATGAAGCGCCAAAACTATGGGCCCCGTTTGGGTAAATTGGTGTTTCAACTTCCCAGGGGCGTAACTTTGGCATACGATCTCCGTTTGACGCGTACCATACCTCGTTAGAAAGATCTATCCGAGGAATACAAATTTGGAACGGGCAACATCGGTCCATGGACCCATGTTGCCCTCCGTTTTCCCAAAAAAAGTCGTTTAGGGCCTCAAAACGGCTCCGGAAGTTTAGGACCCGAAAAACTGCTAAAAATAGTAAACTGTGCCGAAACTGAAAAACTGAAATAGACAATGGTGGAGCCCCAAGTGGAATAGGTGGGTGACCACCAATATCCACCTGGATCATTCCTCCCCCCTTAGGAAGCAATGGTCCCCATTGCGTTAAGTTCCTCCATGAGATGAAGAAATTTCTGCTGAACTTGGTCCCTGGTGAACCACTTTCCTTGGTGCAGGAGTTGGCCAGCTTTGACAACCCGATATAGTTGGATCTTCTGCTGGCGAGTGTTCTTGATTTGCATGTCCATGATGCAATCTGTGGTGGCCTGTTCCATGCAGTCTGGATTTAACTCGGTTGGTGTGAGTTGTTCTGCAATGTCCGAGGTGTCCAGTAGAGGTGGGAAGTAAGGACGAAGGCGATCCACATTGAAGACTGGGTGCAGACCAAGGAATGGTGGAATGCTGAGCTCGAATGCATTGTTCCCTACAGCCTTGGTGATGGTGTACGGCCCGTATCGGAGCGGGCGAAGCTTGCGGTGGGGTCCAGTGAGGCGCTCCTTCTGCAAATGTAGCCATACTTTGTCGCCCACCTGGAAGTTGTGTGGCACCCGGTGTTGATCATGGCGTTGCTTGTACTTGGCATTGGCTCTGTCCAATATATCATGAATTCCGTTAGACCAAAACCTGCAGGTGTTAGTCAACGATCGCATCGCCAGAGATAAGGATCCACGAGAGGCGGTTAGTCCATGTCACAAAACACACAGGGATTGTTGGTTTATTCAATTTCCAACAATCTCCCCCCCAACGCGAGCCAGGTGTGTATCGAACTCGTGACCTACGCTCTGATACCAATTGTTGGGAGTCACGATTTCCGTTAGACCAAAACCCGCAAGTTTTAGTCAATGATCGCATCGCCAGAGATAAGGATCCACGAGAGGCAGTTAGTCCATGTCACGAAACACACGGGGAGTGTTGGTTTATCCAATGTCCAACACCTTAACTATGCAATCCATCATGGGAATCCTGTGGATTTATAATTGCACTCGAGAAATTCACTAATAATACAAATGATAGTTTACTTACCTCTAACCTTTGTCTCAACTGGGTTGTCATCAGAATTTACATGCATGCAACTATTAATAGTGAATAATCAGTAACTTGGTAGATCACTACTTGTGAATTAAATCTATTTTAATTCACTTGACCTTCCACTAGCTCATCAGTCATTTAGAACTAGTTAAATTGATTTTAACTCAATTAATTTGAGTTAAATGATTACAGTCACACCACACTAGTGCTCCAGTTGCAACTAGACCATGTAAATAATATAGTCACTCTACATTCCTCACCTTTGACCCTCAACTCGAAATTCTTGAGCTAATTAAGTCTATCACACTTAGTTAACTATTACAGGTTGTTATGAGATAATATTACAATTTATTGTCCAATTTATTTAAAATTAGATGCCCACATTTAGCACTAATGTGTCACGAATTCCTAACTCATGTGTGACTAGAATCCCACACTAGTATGTGGTGCATTTTCTTGTTGAATTTCAACAATGTGCACATCTACAACTGGACTACTAGGGTCTAGTTACTTTTGGAAGATCACCCTTCCCAACATTAAGTCAGATAGTTGTCCTACTACATTGATGATGGGGGTATATTTCTTCTTTATATTCGGTTTCTCGAATAAATTTTCCTTGACGAGCCTATTTTAAATAGGGACATCCTTAATGGCATGGAGAAAAGCTATTTTTACACATAAATTTTTCTGTTCTCCAAAAGCTTTGGTCTCCTCTAGGGTGCGCTGACCAGAGTGGATCAAGTGCTCAGGAAAAGGAGGTTGTTGGATTTGAGTGCTACTTTCTTAATTTTCCTTCTCAACCTCTATAACTGGATATGGAGGGTGTTTTTCTGGTATTGATATTCCCGACCTGATATTAATCTCATTTATCTCCACAACCTAAGCGAGATAGGATGTCTCTTCACTATAAACCTACTGTGCTTGTTTTTTGTTTGGGTTTGGATTCGGGATGTCTAGGCATTTGAGGCAGTTTGGGTGGAGCAACACGAGTAAGGAGAGGTTGAGGTTGGGGTGGAGGCATTAGAGTAGGTGGTTTATTATTTTGAGGCCTCCACCCTTGTGATGGGTTTTTCCACTGATATTTTTGAGGAAAATACTACTGAAATGGTTGGTTCATAGGCTGAGGATGATATGGAGGGTTGTAAGGCCAAGTAGGAGGTGTAGGCCAGGATGGAGGAGTGGGGGTGTACCAAGATTGAATATGTGCATTATGATTTTTGTGATATTAGGAATAAGGTGCACCTTACATACCCTGCTAATATGATTAAGGGCCTTGAGGCCTTCTCTGGTTGATGAAACAGAGTTTCTCTGGTCCTACATCCCCCCCTTGACATACAAATTTGAGTCCAGGTAAGGAGGTAAACTTGTATGTGGCATGATTCTCCTCAAATACTAAGAAAACCTCTATGACATTTAATGGACATTCCTTTCGAGGGTGTTTTCTAGTACATCGAGGGTAGAATATAACTAAGGATATTTCTACTTCCTCTTACTTCCTCTTGATCCGCATTCTGTCTGCTTGCAAGGAAAATATGTGTAGCATGTCACTCTTGAAGTCATCCAACATATTTCCAATCTCATGCTTGATGGAGGTGGATGAGGAAGGGGTATTGGTCATACTTTGGCTAGCTCTTCCTTTCTTCCTAGCTACCTTAGAATGGTTCCTAAAGACAATTTTGATTGTCTCATAAGGCAATTGGTAGATATCTCCTCCTGATAACATATTGAGGTTTTCTATCACCTCCTCCCTGATCCCTCAGAGAATTACTAGTTTAAGTGATCCGGGATCAAGGGTACAATTAGCTCTCTTATAGTTTAACTGGAACCACTCTTCATAGTCCTCTGGGGATTCATTTAGGCCCTAGAGTCATCCTGAATATTTCCTCTTTAGTTTCCTTGGACCTATAGTAGTCCCTTACTTGTTGTTGAAGACCTCTTAAATTTGTGTTCAGGTAGTGATGTTGTTCCCAAGTATACCCTTCAACCAGCGCAAGACTACATCCTTAAGGGTATATGGGAATAACTTCAGCTTTTGATCACCTAAGGTGTAGTCATAGGTCCTATAGATAAGTAAAAATTCAAAAATGAATGTGTTAGGGTCCTTATAAGTAAGTCCATGGAAATGTGGAAGGTCTTAGGGGCTAATTTTCTTCATTTTAGTTTCCCCATCTACCTCTCTAATGGGAAAGACTCCTTGGGATTCAGTTTCAGCCATGGCTTGAATAGGTAAAACATGTTTTTTCCGTGAAACAAGTTCTTATTCTTACCTAATATATTCTTCAAAAATTTTCAAAAGGCTCACCTATGGTGTGTTCAACCTCATAGTAACTCAAGAAGAGTGAAGGGTGACTATGTGGGGATGTGGGGTTTTTGGTAAAAAAATTCCTTGAGTATCCCTACTCATACGAGGCATGAAAATCAAACTTTTTTGTAATTTTCAATATTTTTGAAACAACATGTAAAAGTAAATAAAAAAATAATGCTAAAACAAAATCAAAACATCTACTAGACACCTCCCCAGCAATGACACAAAAAAGTGGTAAGCCTTGGTATTGCACCAAGAATGCTGCAACTCCCAGAGGCTAATCTACTTTACTTTACCAATCAATGGTTCATAAAAACTTGGAGGTGACAGTTATATATACACAATAGATGCCTTCTACTCATGTCATCCTCTTTTGAGTCCTACGAAAGGGTGCTATTTCTATGGTTTCTGAATGAAGTCTGTCACACTTTTGAATTTAGACCTAGGGAAACAAGTGATTCAAAGTCATTTCTCTATCAATAATCAAAGAAATATTATAAAACAATAAAGTACATCTAGCTACTCTATAATGAAAGAAATCTACAAATTAAGATATGGAAAGTAATGGAAGAAAACTAGGCATATTTGATGAAGTAAATTTTTGAATTGAAATTGCACAAAGAATATTAACCTAATCAAAAATTGTTGGGACAAATGGCTAAACACACTTTGTCTACTTAATTTTTTAACTATCATGATTTTACTAATGCAGCTAATCATGACCTAACTATGCTTGTAAATGCATTGTTTTGCAGTTAGGAGGAGAAAGTGCTAAGGTGGTTTAGGAAGGGCTTGAACTCATGGGTGCAAGGCTGAAGGTGTCTGGGTGGTTTTGGAAGGTCTGGATGAGGTGGATGATGTTTTATGGGCTTAAGGAGAGGCCCACTAGTGCTTTTATAGGTGATTCTACAACTTTCCTACAGTGCTAGAGGAAAGTCCTGAATTGCTATAGGAAATAGTTTGAGGGAAATCTAAGGCCAAAATGGTGGAGAAAAGCATAGGGGAGGTGGAATGAATGTGTGTTTGGATGGTTGGAAGGTGTCTAACCTCTTGGCCAAGCTCATAACCTCTTGAGAATCCTGTCTTCCACTTCTAGGGTTTTCTCACGGTGTGAAGGTGACAAATTTGAAAAATAGGGCTGATGGAGATTTGATGGAAAGAAGGCTGATGATGCGTGAGAAATGAAGCTAAGGGTGCTGGTGAATTTATCCTTTTTTGTGCTACTTGAACCTGTAAGAAAACTACCTGGCATGCAAAAAATATTGACAAATTCATGATGAAGAAAAAGGAAGAGATGAGTTGAATTTGGAAATCAAACCTACTTCAACATTAAAAAAAAAATATAACTCAACATTCTATACATGTTCAGGACACTACAACAACCTAACTATTATTTCCAAGAAATCATAAACTAAAGAGAAAATTTGACGTGTGAAGAAGGTTTGCCCTCCTCAAGCTCCAATGAAAGAGATGAGAGAGGGAGGTTTGACACACAGATTTTTGAGTTTCTCAGTTTTTCTGCCAATCATTTATCCAAGCTAACCACAACAAAAGAAAAATGGAAGCAAACTAAAAAAAATGAATTGAAATGTAAGAAAACTAGTTGAAAACTCATAAATAAAACTAGCTACAATGACATAAAAAATAAGCATGAATATATAAGACAGACTAAGGCCAATGGATTGGGACCTAACCTACAAGCCTAGCCCTCTGAAACTAACTCAGTGAAGGACAATATGAATACTCATCTTATTGGAGAAAATAGTCTCATTACATAATCATAAAAGTCTCAAAAACCTACTTCAAGAGCTAAGAGTCTATTAGCTTCCTTCAAAATTTTAATCCCAAGGAGCTCTTGCTCATCCCTATTTAACCTAGAGGGTAGCTACCATCAGCTCCCTAAAAATTAGGTGATATGTCAAATTTGACTACAAGAGAAGTGGAGCTTTGGTGCACATCATCTCCCACTTGCTTGGTTGCCTTTGATTTCGAGCTGTTGGAGGGAATCTTGAAGGATCCCTTGGCTACCTTTGGGAGTTAAGGAGGTTGGAAAATCACCCTATAATATCTCCTTGCTATCTACTCCAACATTTAATTGCAAAATATTCATCAAAAGTGCAATATCTTTGTGATTATCCTACATTTAAATCATGTAAAGCATTCGAAGTATGACAAGCCTTAATCACCATAATATAATTTAAATGTAAGAAAGAGACACTTAATAAGGCTAAAATGTGAAAATTAACCCCTCCAATTATACCTAATGATGGAGCTCATCATTATGATCTTCATGCCCCGTCCTTAAACTTGCATTATATATGCACCCTTTGTCTTCTCTATCATTAACTCATAACTACGAAAATTCTTCTCATCATGCCCTTCAGAGATACACAAGTTACAAAAAAGGTGCTTCGGGGTCTGCACATACTTCTGCAATACATAACATTCTTCCATCGATGTCGACATGAAATTTTACACATGTCGCACCATACACTTGATCCTGGGTTCAACGAATTAGGCGTGTCACTGTTGTTGTAATCTTTGTACAGAGGGCACTGATATTTATAATGTAATTCTCCCTTACATTTGAGACACCATAAATTTGAGTGAATTTCTAATCAGATTACGTTACCCTTCTTGAGATCTTGCAATGTCAAATGAATTGCTGCTAATTGGCTCTGAATCTGCTATACCCCTACTTCAGTATCTGCAAATGGCGAAGCTTCCAATTTCATAGCAATTTCCAGAGCTTCTACTCGTGTTTCTATATTTTTTTGTGTAAAAGGTAGTCTAACATGTGGAAATAAAACAACTATAAACCACTCCTTATGCTTCCCATCAGGAATTTGGAAGTTAACTTTTCCTAGTAGCATCTCGAAACTTTGATCTAATTCCCAAACAAATTCAGTTACCACTTGTTTGATCTCTTTTATCTCCATAGTACACTGCGAATGCGATTTTGGCTTCTTAAATTCGGCATTCAACACTGTATTTATCTCATCCAATGTGGCAGCCTGATGTGTCACAGAGTTCTTCATATACCATGCCAGCGACCTCTCCTATAGTGCTCTGACAAGCTGCACCTTCTTTATGTCATCATCTGTTATGATTTCCATATTGCTTCAACGATAAACCAAACTTGTTCATCATCCTCTAATCCCAGACCTATGAAAATAGGAATTATGACCTCATTAGCCATGTCTCTTAGGGGAGGCGGAGGTGGAAGTGGAGGAAAATTATGGGGTAGGGGATGTGGAGTCACGAGAGTAGCAGGATGGGGAATCCCAAAGGTTCCTTGATGGTCTCCAAATTCTAACTGCGTCACACCTCTAGGGGTTATGGTTTACTTTCTCCTTCTCTTCCAGATCATCTCAAAAATAGACTACAATCGGCCTCAATGAAGTTTTCACGATCTACCCTAAAAATTTTACCACTCCGCGTAGACCCAGACATACTTCTTTGAAACATCAATCTGATTGCATGTGCAATAGACCCTTTTCATATAAAAACAGCTTAATCCATAGCTTTAAATAATTCAAGTAATTACCTCGTGAACCCTTGAAAAATATTCACTCAGCTTTGCTTTAAGATAGAGATGTGTTTATGGAAAGTTCAGTTATAATGCTCCCAAAATACTATCGATCTAGAATTCAAAATCTCTTGAGATATTGTTATCAATATCCTTGAGTCTCTACAATAATTCGGGGCTCCACACAGTAGGCTCATCGTTCTTAAAATAGATCTTATTCTCATCCAACCTTGACAACCATTCGTGTAGCTTGTTTGTAAATGATGAGAAGAAAATGTCATGCTTCTCTGTAAAAAATATATCTCTACAACCAAGCTCCAGTTCATAGTTGTGGATTTATATTTTCTTGAACTACGAACTCTCGTTCTTTCAGATCTAACGAACCTTGTATTTCCTTTCTTTTCAGATGCTACATCCACATATCCCTCAATCATATCCCAGTCTTGGAAATAGAGCCATTTTTTGGCTTGAAGGGGTCAAGACCCAGGTTTGGAGTAGCTATGCTACCAACAAAGCCCTCTATTACTGGCCCTTTTCGGCAACAAACTGCAACGTAGATCACAGTCTCACCTGAGGAAATATTGGTGGATGCTAGAACTAGGTTTCTACATCCAGAGGAATATTAGGACATGGATTTAATGCTATACTTCTTCCTTATGATTTCCTGAACTTCACGGATCCAATTATTTACTTTTACATTTTATTCCCTAGTCATAAATTACTACTACTGTGCACTGCGCATTTATTAGTCTTATGCACTAATCAACCCAATTCAACACATAAAAATAATTCACTATGCATATAAATCATACAATGCTTCATAATAAATAAAACATCTTTAAAGATAAATAATAGAAAAATCGCGCAAATAACAAAAAAGGTACTTCAGAACTTTCCTTTTCTTTATTAATGATGTGTCTATTCAATACAATCCTTCTTCGACCCGCGCACACAGCTGCTGGTGGTCTGCGCACACAACTGCAGACCAAGGCCTTTGTGCACATAGTTGTAGAGCCTTCTCCTAAGACCCAAAACAGACTAAAACACATATAATTCATAGTTTGCGCTCATACAATGATGGATCTATATCCTTTGACTCAACATGAATTCACTCTATATAGCCTTTATATCTTACAATACCATGGTATACATACCATGGGCAGTCTCAAAACTAGAAAAGTAACATGATCCCTTTACAAAAATATGGGCTTGGACCTGCCCCAAAGCCCCTAAAACTCATAAACTCTACACGATTGAATTATTTCCACTGGATCGCACACTCCAATTCCTCAAAATGTGGAGTCTTCAACTCAAAACTATACCAATTTGGGCCCTGCCCAAAACTTATCCTAAAGGGGGACAAACCACAACAATGGATTATTATTGGCCCATATTATTATGTAATTGCATATATAAACTAATAGCCAAATTTAGTGCCTCAATATTGAAGCCTATTTTGTCCAGATCTAACTCTAAGGAGAAATTTGGGTTCCTCGAAGGCAGCTAGATTCATGAAGCTATAGGGGTGGCACAGGAAGGCATTCATAGTATTAAAATCCAAAAATTAAAGGGGGAATCTCTCAAGATAAAACTTTATAAATCCTACAATAGGGTTAGTTGGCTATACATCGGGCTTTTTCTTGCCTATGTTGGCTTCAGTTTGCCTTATATTATCTAGATAATGAGTTGCCTTTAATCAATGCCTTTTGCAGTATTAATCAATGGATTAGCTTCACCATTTTTTCACACACAGATGGGCCTTAGAAATGGATGCTCACTATTACCTCTCTTTTTTATTATTGTTTTGAAAGGACATAGCAGGTTACTGGCTGAATAAAATTGAAAAGTAGAGTTCAATGGTACAATCATTAGATAAATGCATGCTATAATGCATCTTATTTTTGTTGATGGTGTAATTATTTTTTGTAATGGATCTAAAGAGATGTTGACAAATTGATTGAAATTTTATGCCTATTTGGGAAAGTTATAAGAAATATTATAAATGACAAAAAATCCACACTATCCTTTCACAATTTAGATGATAGAGAGTTCCATCACCTAAGGGAAAAAATTTCTTATGAACTAAAGTTATTATATGGGGGGGTATAATAAATAATTTTCTAGCTAAAACAAAATAACTACTGCAAGGAGGATTGGAGTTGGCTCTTGGAAAATCTAGAAAAAAACATTGAAGATTTGGAGCCACAAGTGCCTGTCAAGGGTGGGAATATTAGTCATAGACAATTATTTACTAGAGGCAATCCTAGTCTACTCGATGTCTCTAACAACGATATCCAAATGAATCCTTCAAAAATCAAGAAGGATGCGTTTCAAGATCTTTTGGGCAAGTCACAATCATCATATAATACTCCCTTGGGTAAAATGTGTTATACAATAATTTGTCACCCTATTCACTTCCCGTCCCAGATCCTGAAGTGCCCTGTAAAAACTCCTATGCAGTATATCCACATTGGAAAAATATATTGTGATATCCTTTAAATACTAAAATAAAACGATCTTGAAGAATTTAGGAAGAAGCTTAGCTCAAACCATAATTTTCTGGGTCAACGCTTTTGTCCAGTTATCTACCCATGCTGATGGAAGTTTGCACATTCTAGACTAGCGCTGTCAACACTCTTATGATTGCAAAAACCGTGCTAAACCCTTTTTGGAAGTGTTTCCTCAAATGGAGGAGAAACTTCAAGCTCTAGAAGCTTCTAGGACGACGAGCTGGATGTTGTTCGGTGGAGATATGGTTGAGCTCTCTCATTTGGAGCTCTTGATATTATAAATAGAGGATTATCCCTTGAGAAGTGGGCCTTCCTCCTTATTTAATGGGCTCCTAACTCCCTCTCACTTCCTATAAATTGATCCACATCCCTCCACTATTGGTTGGTCATTGTTGGGTTGGTCCGATCATTAATCCTTAATATTCCTATGCTGTGTTAATGCCTAAATTTCCATTCGAGAGAAGGACCGCTTCAAGAGCCTCAGTTTGGACTCAGACTACACCAAAGGGAGGCCTCCAAAATCAAGGTCGTGGTTGTAAACTTCGTCTTTTATATTATCCATAATACATTTGGTGTTTAACTTTCTATATTTGTTTGGATATCCATACAAGTAACCTAATTCTCCTTGATCTGTTAGGTAGTTAATGTTCAATGTATTATTTGTGTTGGATCACATTTGATGTTGTCTCTTGATCTCCTACAGGTAACACCATGAGTAGTGAGGATCGAGCCTGAAGGATTGTGGATCAAGGCCTTCATCAAAGGGTTAAACATAACATCAGGAAGAGGTAGGTTATTTTCCATTTCTCATCTTCATTTGGATATTTACTAAGAAAGTTTCCATTAGATACTCTTGTATGTTGCTAGACCCACTCTAGGGCTAGAGAGATTTCCTTTGTCTGTAGAGGGGATTGTATTCACAGCAAAATTGGAAACTCCATTGGGGAGATTTAGCCCATTTTCGTTCCCTTTTCTAGTTTGGGTTTTGATCATTTTGATCGATCATTGAGATCCGAGTCTATTTAGGTCTATGTAGGTCTGCATAGGATTTGGTTATTTATTTAGGGTGTCAACTATGGTTTGAGTGTTGAAATTATTTTTTATTTTTCCTTGTATTTATCACTCGGGACTTTTTCTTCCCTTCCAGTCACACCGACAACACTATTCTCTGTAAAACAATTGCACTAATATGCTTTTTAGCATTATTCTGGTCCTCACAGACGTGCTAATCCCAAAGATAGGAAAAATCTAGGGTTTCCATTTAATCTCTACAGTGTATTTTGAGCTCTGAAGTGTTTTTCAAGTCTGGATGACCTGTTACCATTGCGTTTGGTTTGTTTGAATGATTGATTTTCCTCTTTGAATTTTCTCGTGCTTGAGTGGAATTGCATCATGTTCTAGGTTTTCTAGGTTGGTTGACCTTCCCTTGTCACTTGTGTTTACTATCAGAGATCTGCTGAATCTGTCTTAGAGTTTTGCTACAATCATTCCAAAAAAAAATTCACATCACTTTTGGCTTATGTTTGAAGTTGTTTTTCATTTGCGCTGAGTCATCGCCACACTTTGGAATCACCTTCGATTAATTGTCAAACATAGATGACAATTGTTTGATTCAAAAGTTTGAAAGTGTGTATTTGATTTGATTTTCCGTTTCAAAAGAGTAAATTGAAATTGATTTTCATTTTTGAGCTTCTGAATTGGATTTTTTATCTTCTTTTTTTAAAATAAAGGTGAAAGTAATTTAATTTAAGTATTTTTTTAAAATGATTTTCTTTCCATTCGCGAAAGAAAAAGTGAAAAGTGTGTTCTTTTGCAAATTATTTTCTCATTTGGTTAAGTTTCTCTTTTCCTTTTTATTGCATTAGTTTGCATTTTTGCATTCAAAATAAAAGGAAAAAAAATGTTTATTGCACCTTAGTGAAAAGAGAAGTGATTTCATTTTTCAGTGAGTTTACATTTGGGGATAGTGAAAGTGAATTCATTTTTTTTTAAGTTCCATTTCATTAAATTTGAGCTAGCTGGGGGGCATGATTTCTTATTTCATTGCTTGTATTTTTCACTCTTGTTTGCACTTATTCCCTCATTAGTTTAGAGCTCATCGAAATGAAATGGATTATTTTTTTCATTTAGCTACATTATAGGATTCTAGTGAATTTTTTGTTGAGAAAACTGAAAAATAATCAAAGATCAACCCTTAAAATTTATTTAATTAACCTTAAGGATCATTTGAAAATAATGCAAAAATCTAGAGGTCTAGGCTAGAGATGTGTTCTGGCGTCATACAGCGTAGCAGCTGTCGCTAACAGTCTCTGTTACATTCCAGAGGTGATACCCTAGCCCATGTACGAAAGTAGATAGGACTATGCTCCTCGTATGAAAAGTATAAGGGGACGCTCTCATCATAAGGTTACACATTATACAATGCTACTACGGACTTGACTCCCACATACCGTCAAGTATATATTGGGAGACCCCACTAGGTTGCAAACCTGCCATAGGTAACCGAGTCGATCGCCTTGTAGACATGATATGTCGCACGCAACATTCAAGGAGATTGGCTGCAGTATATTAAGTCCTTGGTAATTTCTTATATCATTTTTTTCACCAAGGTGTATATTGCAGTTCATGGATATCTAGTAATTATTTATGCCTAGTTCACCCTTTTTTATTTATTTTGTGTTCAATGTTTTAGAATAAACTGCCCATGATAACATCCTACCTATGCAGTGCTCTTGGCCTCATCTTTCCTAGTTAATTATAAATATTAATTGATAAAATTTGATTCAGCTCTCTCTTTGTTGATATTTTCCTAAATCTCATCACATTTGAATCCTTAAATTTGCCTCATTCCTCTTCTGAAGGAACTCAAGAGCCTTCTCCCAAGATTCCGAAATTTCCAACTGCACCCCTTGAAGCTCAAAGCAATGAACTTAGAATTGTCATAAGTGTCCAACTGATCTCGTCTCGACCACCACCTAATGAGTGGCTTTCATCATCATCTAAGGATTCTTAGACGAAAAGTCCTGAAACTTCTACATAGTTTAAGGTCTTTCCTCCAAATCCGCTCCTTGATCCACACGTGGTCCTTCCTAAATGATTGTATAGTAATTTTGATGGTCCAAAAATTCCTCTTCATGATTCTCCTGTAGCATCTCATATTATTGCTCGTCAGTTATTTCCTCTAGAAATGGAGTCGAGTTCCAACAATATTCCACCCATGGGTACTCCTTAGAGTATTCCACCATAAATGTTTTCTTCTTACATTACAGAAGTTGACATTACATCTATGTTTCCTTCGAAGGTTTTATGTATGTTACCACACATATGTATGAAGGGAGTGGGACAAATATTACCTTTAGTCAAGTTGCATATACGCTTCCAACTAGGTATACTTCTCTCGGAAGCCTTGTTTCTGGAGATTTTGGAGCTACATCCTTGTTTCATCATCCCGTTTGGTCAATGAGAGCTCCTCCATATTCTAGCCAATTTGTTTCAAATTTGGTTGCTGATTCACAAGCTCCTTCACAACCTGTGGTTTCTGTCAGTTGAATGATCATTTCGCTAGGATCATCTACTCCCTTATCGCTATCCAAAATCACTGTGATTCCACCTTTAAGTGTGTTGGTGTTCCTGTAATTTGGCAGATTGGCATGCCAAGTGATAAGGAAAAATGCAAACCAAGCTTTAGAGCTCTAGGATATAGCCCTCCTAGTCTCAAATAGGGATCTCTCAATATGTTTCTAAGGATGTGTCTTGAATGGTTTAGAAGTTGATTTTAGGCTAGTTATGAAGTGCAGGTTTGTTTGTTTTGTTTGGTTGGAAAAATATGTTTCATGCAGTATAGATAGAGCATGGGAATATACAAGCCATTGGGCAATGGAGTCATGTGAAAGTCCAAATAGTTATGATGAGAAGGAAGGGAAACCAGAGGGCAAATCTAACTCGATCAAGGATCTATTGAATAATATAGGTGAAATGGGATGAACATTAAGGACTAAGAGTGAAAAGCAAACTAAACCCTTTCACAATGACTTAAAGGATTCGGAGAACGCCCTATTTCCTCCATTAAGCTCACTATTATGGACTTAATCAACGTAAACACTCAAAGAAGAGGAGAAATGCAGACTAGCACCTTCTAAATGAATTACAGGATTCGGGGAACACCCTATTTCCTCCTATAAGTTCACTATTGAGAGCTTAATCAACAAAGACATAGAATTGCATTCAAAGAAGAAGGAATGCCTTAGACATCTGGGACTACAATTATAGGGACCTCTAACACAATAATTATAGTAAGGAAACAAAGGGTATGATTGAAACATACCTCTCTGTCAAATTGCAAGCATTAATAATTAAAGGGAGATTTCAAATACAATATTCAGTGGCAAAGAAAGAGGGAATGCCTAAACAGTATTTAGCGCAACTGAATTAACCATTTCTGAAATAAAACAAACTGAATATTCAAGAGAGCTGTCAAACTACCCTGTCACGTTTAGTAGTAGAAAACATATAAATAGTGAAGGATAAACAGGTCAGAGATGCTTCTAAGATACATTTCTCTGCCTAAACTTTTTATCCTACTATAATCCAAAGCATGATGGAACAAAGTGATAAACGAGGAATAACATTAACAATAAGAGATTACTTCACCAAAACCAGGCTCAGGGATCCAATGGTCCAACCTCCTTCATTCAACAAAGAAAACAGAGACTTCCACACTCCTTCAGAACACCAATGCTTCCTAAAAGCAACAATCTATGTATTACTTTTGAAATCACCAAATGCCAACCTTTTACAATGAGACATACAAGAGTCTTTATAGAGAAAAATGGGAAAAGTAGGTGAAGAAGTTTTTAATTATCATCAGAGATAGGAGAGGGCATTCAAATGCCCCATTCTATGTCATAAACATAACATTAAATCCTAGACAGACTTAGTGACTTCGTTTCTTGTTGAGGCCCCTTTGACATGATAGAAATCACCCCACAGAGTGTCCTTTGGGAGGAAATATTATCTGCAGTGGTACTGTTATCTCCTCTAGTGTGAGTTAAGTGGAAGAATGGGCTTTGAGGACTCCCATATTCCTAAATAACTGCTTCTGATAGCTTGTAGTAGTTTCTTTGGTGTAATAACTTCTTGGCAGGATTTTTTGCATGGAGATGGGCTATGTCTTTGTCAGTCAACATTCTGCACTAGTAACTGCTCTATCCCTTTGTACTTCAACCTGTTTTAGCTTTGTTTATGCTTTATCCTTGCTGATTGTTCGAACTGTTTCTGCACTGATGCTCTCAAGGGTTTATTAATCTTCTATGCCTTTGTTTTCTACCACTGGATATGTGATCTTCATCATTTCTGAGTGTTCTGTGTACAGGTAGCGAGGTTCAATGAGCTGGAGGGTTTACTGAGGGTTTATGTCTATGACCCATTTAATGTCATGAAATTCACCCTTTGTCCTGGTTCCCTTGACGTTTATTCTTGGCCCGAAATTTTTATATGAGCCTATGTGTCACCTCTCGTGACTATGAATAAATTTCATGCTTCGTCGGCCATGAAAACCTACAAACACACTAAAAAATCTTATGAAATCCCGCAGGCTTGGTTTAGACTGCTTACAGAAGGCTTAGTTGGAGGGCGAGGAGCAGCGCAGATGGTTTTGACTGCTTAAAATCGGGAAGAAAACCCTGGCAAAGCAGCTAACCAGGTCCAATGGAGGGTCTGGGTGCGATGAGGAACGTGGACCGTTAGATCATGACAATCTACGGTGGAGATTTATTGATGAGCATAGCGAGAGAGAGATGGAAGCCAATGAATTGAGACCACGATATAATATGGGCCATGCAATCTCAGGGATTGACAGCTAGGATTAAATCGGGATCAACGTCGTGGAGGGCAGCGGTATGGCGAAAAATCGGTAATGGTTTTCGCGTAGCAAAATGGGGAGAGGCTGTATTTTGTGTTTGGAATGTGATTCCATAGAGCGATCGACACGTGGATTTTAAAAACCACTTTTATTGCGCGGAAGTAGCATACTGTGGGAAGAGACAAAAAATTGTGCGAAATGCAATGTTGATTGTCGGATTTGGGGTGACATATCGGACGGTGCAGAGTGAGCGCGATAGGTAGAGAAGTGATAGGGAGAAAAGGGGTGGGCCAGCCGATGACATGTGATGCTTATCGCGTAGCAGGTGGAAGTTGAGGGACTAGGTGATGCGATGGCCGTAGATATTCTCAGATCAATGAGCTGAATTTCATTGCAATGTCAGGGAGTCAGGGGGAAAGGAATAAGGGAATCAGACTTTTTCGATTGCGGTGGAGGGGGCTGAAATAAGCGCTGAGGCCCGGTTCTATGGGAGAATAAGGTGACTGAGGTTCAGAGGGAAAGGCGCTTATCGCATCGGTAGGGGAAATAAAGAATGACAAGGGAAAGGGGGAAAATCCGATTGTGATGAACAATAATGGCTTAGCGCCTAGTTATGGCTCTGGGTTGCATGCGGAGCAAGGGGCTAAGGGCTAGGCCGAAAGGGGCTTAAGCCCTTAGTGATAAAATGAAGATTTTCAAGGATTTTAAAGGGTTTTTTGAGGGATTTGGAGGTTCCGATAGGGGTAAAGATAGGGTTTCAAACCTTATAAAGGGGGTTTCACAAGGCTTGAAGGGGATTTGAGGCCTTTAGAGGCTAAATGGAGGGTTAAAATATGAAATAAGGCTTTATGAAAATGGGGTAAAAAGTGGAAATAAGCAGTTTTAGAGGCCTTTGGACAACTTTATTTGGTGAATCAAAATGGTTTTAAGATGGAAAAAACAATGAATATTAATTCAAAGGGTAGAGAATCATCATAAGACTTCAAAGATGATGGATTTTCAAAGGAAATATATCTCTTGAAGGCTTAAAAACAAATTTAGCCACCACTAGGTATATTGGAATTTATAGGTGGCTAACAAAGTGGTCAATCTATGAATTCATCTATACCTAGGGGGAAATCACATCCTTTATACATACCTCCCTTATTGAGTGGGGGGAACCTTAAATCATGAACTATATTGGAGGTGGGACAACCTACCGCTAGTCTTGGTGGACCTATGCTTTCAGAACCAACAAGTTTTGTCAAAGAGACCTCTATACTAGGTGTTCACCCTCTTTCAACCCAACTTGTTTATCAATAACCCCACTTCCAGTATCCTTATGTTCAAAAATCCCATATTCAGCAGTCTAAAATACAATATCAATATGTTAAAAAACCAAATGTGCAATATGATTATGTTCAGCAACCAAACGTCTCTCAGTCATATGTCCTACAACTCCAAAATCCAGAGGGTGTAGTTGAGACCACCCCTCAGTTTGGTCTGAATCCTCTTGGTCAAACTAGAACTTACCCTAATCATCCTAGTGCTCCACACTAGAAAATTCCTCAAGGTCAGTTCCAGCAAGCCTAGCAGGGAGATTACATCCAGCAGGGGCCCTATCAATAGCCCCAACATGGTGCTTATGTTCGACAGAGGCCTTATCAATAGCCCCAGCAAGGACCATACGTTCAATAACCGCTGCAACAAGGTAGTTATCAATGATTGAAACCCCAAACCATATATACCTTATCAAAAATAGTGGGGACAGTGGGGGAAGTATGGTCAGAATCAAACCAAATGGGGGCAGAACCCATACCAACAATTTTGGAACCCACAAATGAGAAACTTCGAAAGACCTTTTGCTCCTTATCACCCTCCGTTTCCATTTTTTTCTACGTTGGAACTACCTGACGTGTCTAAGTTAACAAATGACCCCATCCAACACATGGCACATTGGCCTCGAGTTCCAACTAATATTCTTGGAGATTGTCCAAAGTTTGAAGGAAAATCAAGGGAACACCCCCAGGCCCATGTCATGACATACCATTTATGATTTATGGTGCTCTTCCAATTCTTGGGTTGACGATTCCATTCATCTATTTCTTTTCCAACACACTTTGACGAACGATGCTACCAAATGGTATATTGAAATTCTTCATGGTGTTTTCTATGATTTTAATACCTTAGCCATGGATTTCCTCACGCATTTCCAATTTAATGTCTACTATGAGACTGGAACTCATCTTCTAACATATTTGAAGCAGTCACCTGCTACTCACATTTCATATCATATTCATGAATGGAGGCACAGACACTACCTTATTAAATTTGAAATCCCTGATTAGTTGTTGAATGAATGGTTGACAAAATATTTTGTTCCTAAAACCGCCAAATATCTCTCTATGGGTGGATGTGTGATGGAAGAGGAAGTAATCACCCGTGCTCAGTATCTATATTTGGTTTATTCCCAATCATAAACTCTATATGAGATTTTACCTAATGCATCGTGACCTTCAACTAACCCAAAATCATCCCAATCTCCTACTACGGCCCCTGTTGAGGACATCATTGGGACAGTGGCCTATACTGATCATAGTATGCATAAGGCTTCTTCAAAGTCTAAGTCTACTTCTGCCACTGCTCCCACCGCTCGTTCAAACAATTCAAATAATCTTGGTAAAACCCTTTGAGATTAATTCTCTTTAATCTACCTTAACAGACAAGTCCTCAAAATTTAAAAATAAGGGGAAAGGAAAAGCCAAATCCGATAGCCCCAAACAATATTCCACTAAATCATTTGCCGACAATTATTCCAAGCATAAGTCCAAGTATCCTTGCTTGATATGTGATGATGACTACTACACCAAGGATTTCCCTCGGCATGCAGAAGTTTCCTGTATTCTGAAGGGAACATTTGGTACTCTGGTTGTCTTGAAAGAACCATTCCCTACGCAACAGATGTAAATGATAGATCAACCCCAATATTCCAAAAGCTCCCAAGTATTTATTGCTGGCCTCAGAAAATATGATTCCTAACCTGTGTTTCTGACTGTCTTTCTGTGATGGACATTCTTTCAACCATTATTTCCATTGTCCTAATTAAAATATCCAATTTTACCTCAGAAGATGTGGAAGTTTCTTCTTTGATTGTTACCTTTCTCTCACCTTTTGTTTTTTACTTTTAAATTGACAAGTGTGCTTCTACGCTGAGTGATTTTATTTGCATATATTCTAGTTTTGCATGACTTCCTCTCGGAGATGGTATGCCATGTCTGGATTAAAGGCATGTGGATAGTGTAAGAGAGCCAAACCTGGAGGAGATTTTATCTCATTTGGGATTGAGTTCTACACTTGATTGAAATGAGCAGTGAAATCCTGAACAAACTCATTTGGAATTCTCTTCAAGTTTTCATATTCAGAAAGAAACTGTAGTAGATTCTTCTTCAATTCCTATTGTGATATGAATGCATCAGTTAGCTGTTTCAGATTTCCTATAAAATGGGAAATCAAAGATCGGAACCAGGTTTTAACATCTACGAAGAAGCTTTGGGCAATTATTCTCATCTTGGCATCATCAACATCTATCTTTTCTAAGTCAATTAAATCATTGAATTTGACTAAGTTTTGTTTTTCACTACTTTTAGAATTCTCATCAAAGAGAGGGAGTCTCTAACCATAGCCTTGTGGAAAGGGTGCAAGTTGACCAGGTGGGACTAGGGGTGCAAGTCTTGCCATGAATCCTGCTGAATGTGGTGTGGGAGTAACAATGAGAGGGTTAGGTTGAGAAGGTAATGAAGTATAAGGGATGGATGAGGAGGTAGAACTGATTGAGATTATGTCGGAATGAACAATGATTCTTGCTGGTATTGAATGATGGATTTTTCAGATGTATATTGAAGTTGATTAGCTAATTTTTCAAGCCTATCAAATTGAATCCAAAATTTTCTTTCAAAATATGATTCAAATTTAGATTCTTCGAAAAGTAAGCTATCTTAAAGTTTCAAGGAATCAAAAACTACCTCAGACAATGATTTTACTTCAGATAATATTAATGGATCAAATGCTTTCTCATACAACGAAGTTTCTAACTCGGACAAAAATAGAGACAACTCAAACTTCAAATCGAATGGAACAGCTTCAAGAGATAATAATTTTGTAGGTAATGAGGAAGATCCTACCAATGGAGAAGGATCCAACTAAAACTCCGAGTGTTGGGACCTCTACTTTCAGACAAGTTTATCTGGATCTTCAACTGGAGAAGTTGGCTGAGGATCTAGATTCGATATTGTGTATCTTCTCGAAGCTAGGATTTTCTTTGTTTCTGCAACTCAGTTCTCTACAACTTTCAGATCAACCTTCACAAAGACTAGGGCCTATCACCCACAGGCCTAGAATTCAATGGAATTATGGTACACCCAGGGAAGATTTGTCACTCTGTTCCTCGACAACAGTGCCAAGATGTTGGCACTCTACGAGATCTTTGAAGTTAGATAATGAGACCAAAAAAGGTAACCACAGACCACTTTGACCTAGTAGCTAGCCCTATTATGCTGAGAGGACTCTCTTAATGAGATCACAACCAAATTTACTAGATGAAAGAGATTTTAGGCTAGGTATAGTATGCACTAGGGTTTTTTTTATTTGGATTTTTGTGTTAGATGAAAAAACACCATTAGAAAACTAGGCTTGAAAACTCTTTTAGGGTTATGTTGAAGGCTGGAGAGTGAATTCCTCAACATTAGGGATTCCACCCGGTCATGAGCTTTGATCCGGATTTATGCAGGAACGCAACAGAATAAACATATAACCATAAATACAGAGATACAGCGGAAATAACACTTCATTTCATTAATATCAAAGAACTGAAATTTGCTTACGCATTTAATGGAAATAAAACTAGCTGTAGCTATCTCTCGAGGGAAGAGATGGGCGGTTGAAGGTGTGTCTGGGAATCGTGTTACAAATGAGGCTCGAGGGCCTATTTATCATTTAGAAACAATGGGAAATCCTAAACAGCCAAAACCCTAACCCTAGAGATGAAGCGCCAAAACTATGGGCCCTGCTTGGGTAAATTGGTGTTTCAACTTCCTGTGGGCGTAACTTTGGCATACGATCTCCGTTTGACGTTGTACCATACCTCGTTAGCATCTATCCGAGGACTGGGTTTGGAACGGGCAACATCGGTCCATGGACCCATGCTACCCCGCTTCCCAAAAAAACTCGCCGTTTAGGGCCTCAAAACGGCTCCGGAAGTTCAGGACCCGAAAAACTGCTAAAAATAGTAAGTTGTGCCGAAACTGAAAAAATGAAAGAGACAATGGTGGGGCCCCAAGTGGAATAGGCGGGTGACCACCAATATCCACCTGGATCATTCCTCCCCCTTAGGAAGCAATGGTCCCCATTGCGTTAAGTTCCTCCATGAGATGAGGAAACTTCTGTTGAACTTGGTCCCTGGTGAATCACTTTCCTTGGTGCAGGAGTTGGCCAGCTTTGACAACCCGATACAGTTGGATCTTCTATTGGCGAGTGTTCTTGATTTGTATGTCCATGATACAATCTGTGGTGGCATGTTCCATGCAGTCTGGGTTTAACTCTATTGGTGTGAGTTGTTCTGCGATGTCAAAGGTTTCCAGTAGAGGTGGGAAGTAAGGACGAAGGCAGTCCACATTGAAGACTGGGTGCAGACCAAGGAATGGTGGAATACTGAGCTCGAATGAATTGTTCCCTACAGCCTTGGTGATGGTGTATGGCCCGTATCAAAGCGGGTGAAGCTTGCGGTGGGGTCCAGTGAGGCGCTCCTTCTTCAAATGTAGCCATACTTTGTCGCCCACCTAGAAGTTGTGTGGCACCCGGTGTTGATCATGGCATTGCTTGTACTTGGCATTGGCTCTGTCTAATATATCATGAACCTGTTGGCGGATGTGTTGAATGCGCTCTATGAAGCTAGATTTTTCAGCTTCAGACTGGACATGAGCTGAATCGGCCTGAGCAGCTGCAAATGGCATGGCTACATCAATGGGACATAGTGGCTGGAATCCCAAGCCCACTCGAAATGGGCTATGGCCGATTGAGATGTGGAGAGGCCCGATTATAACTATGTTGTACATAGGGGAGGCTCTCGTCCTATGTGCGTGGATGCTTTGAATTGTACATGCGCAGAATGTGTACAATCATTCTGTTGACGACCTCTGTCTGGCCATCTGTTTGAGGATGGAAAGCTGTGGACTTGGTGAGCTTTGTGTCCAACATTGACCAGAGGCTGGACCAAAATGTGCTGAGGAACCAGTTATCTCGATCTGATATGATAGACTTTGGGATCCCAAAGTGCACCCACACTCGTTCAAAGAAGAGTTTAGCAGTGGCTTCTGCTGTGATATTCTTCTTACAGGCCGCCATAATGGCCATCTTCGAGAATCTGTCAACGACCACAAAAACACAATCATTTCCATTCTTAGTAGAAGGCAGGCCCGACATGTAATCCATGGAGATGGATTCCCAAGGTCGACTAGGGGTAGGTAGTGGAATATATAGGCCTTGCTTCTTGATGGTCGGTTTGGCAATGGCACAAGCAAAAGATCCATGTGCTCTCGAATTCTCGACATCCTTCGAAGGTTCGGCCAATAGAAATACTTCTCATAGGATTGCTACCGTTTTCTCGACTCCCAAATTCCCCGCGACTCAATCGTAGTGTGCTTCCCACATCATCTTGGCACGCTCGCTTGAAGGAACACAAAGGTGTCCCAGACATAAAAGTGCATCTTGGAGGTGAAAATTTGGAACTTGCGTACCCCCCAAGAGTGCCTTGTAAGTGTGGCCAAATTCTGGGTCACTCTCGTAGAGAAGCGGCCAATCATAAGTCTCGTGCCCACAAGAGTTGAGAATGGTGGTGAACACCAAAATCGGTGGTCGGCTGAGGCAGTATGTAACATTATTGGTGCTATCCTTATTGTACTTGATGTTCAAATGAAACTATTGTAGATATGTGGACCACTTCTGATGGTGATCATTCTGAAACTTCCCTTGTGTCTGTATGAACTGCAGGGGCCGGTGGTCTGTGTGGATGATTGTTTCCTTCCCCAAATGTAATGCTTCCATTGTCGACAAGCTTGCACAATGGAATACATTTCTTTTTCATAAGTGGGATACTTGCGAACTGTGTCAGACAATGTCTCACTGTGATATGTCACTGGATGTCCCCGTTGAGTAAGAACTGCCCCAATAGCATAGTCAGAGGCATCTGTCTCGATCTCAAATGGCTGCTGCAAGTCTGGTAAGGTGAGCGCTGGGGCATAACAGAGGCGATTTTTCAATTCTTTGAACACCTTCTGTTGAGGTTCCGACCAAAATAATTTTTCTCTCGCTCCTCCTTTGGTGACTTGACTCAAGGGCCAAGTGATATGAGAGAATCCCAACACGAACCTCCGTAGAAATTAGCAAGAGCCAAAAAGTTGCAAAGCTCTATTATACTGGTTAGGGCTGGCCAATCTTGAATGACTTGGATCTTGGCCGGATCGACATGCACCCCCTTTTCATCAATAATTTATCCCAGATATTGAACGTCGGTCATGACAAAAGTGCACTTCTCCAAATTGGCACACAACTTGTGTTGCCGTAGTGTTTGGAGAACTTGTCAGATGTGGTGAAGGTGCTCTTCCCAATTCTGGCTGAATATCAGAATGTCATCCAAGTACACCACTACAAATGAGTTGGTGAATGGCTGCAAGATGTCATCCATCATCCTCATGAAGGTTGCGAGAGCATTTGTCAACCCGAAAGGCATGACCAGCCATTCGAAAAGGCCTTCCTTGGCTTTGAAGGCAGTCTTCGACACATCAGAGGGTTCAATTGGTACCTGGTGATACCCAGACTTCAGGTCGATCTTGCTGAAATATTTTGCACCTTTGAGTTGGTCCAAAAGGTCATAAATCCGTGGGATTGGGTACCTATTCCGGACAATGATCTTGTTCAGCGCTCGATAGTCAATACAAAGTCTCCACGTCCCATCTTTCTTCTGTACCAACACGATCGGGCTCCCACAAGGCGATGAACTTGGTCTGATGTAACCTTTCTACAACAGCTCCTGAATCTGCCTCTTGATTTCATCATTCTCCAGAACAGAGCGCCGATAGATCGGTCCATTAGGTAGCGGCGCACCGGGGGTCAGATCAATCGGGTGCTTGACCTGACAGTGCAGAGGAACCCCTGTGGGTGAGGTGAATATGTCCCCGTACTCCTCCACAACCTTATCCATTTGTTGTTGTTGTGCGGAGGAGCCCTGTCTGGAGGTCGTGGCCACAGTCTTCTTCTTGCCCTGGGGGCGGATCATCAGGAAAACGAATTTCCTGGTTTGGGAAATGAGCTTACTGCATTGTTTTGCAGTAACCAAAGAGATAGCAACAGGAGGTGGTACCTCTGGTATCCTGTACAACTTATTTCCCAAAGTAACAATAACAGCACGAGGTCGAGACTCATACACAGCATGACGCTTCCACAAGTATGGTTGTCCTAATAATACATCAGAAACATCAATAGGAGCAACGTCACATAATACCTCATCCGTGAAGGGCTTGATGCTACAGGGAAGGCGACACTGCCGGCTGACGCGGAGATCTCGTCCTTGGTGAAGCCACCCGATGGTGTATGGATGTGGATGAGCTGTGGTTGGCAAGCCCAACCGCTTCACGGCGTCTGCTAAAATGAGGTTCTTTTGGCTCCCATTGTCGACAATGAACTGTACCGGGGAGCCCTTTACCCACATCTGGGAGTGGAAGAGACGTTCCTCCTCCTCCGGATCTTCTGGTTCCTCCTTCTGGATCTTTGTAGTGGCAACAGTGGCATTGGGCTCTGCATCAATAATCTGTTTCCCTTTTTCATTCCCCTTGTCAGGTTCTGATTCAGAGTCGGAGCATGCATCTGACTCAGAAGCCCGCATCTCGACCACCAGCGACTGCTTGGCCCGACACTCACTTGTGTTGTGAGTGGAGCTCTTATGGAACTCACACCACTTTCCCGTGTCCTTCTTTGGCTTTGCGGTGCTGTTCTTTTCTTGTGGCTTCGATGAGTTGTCTTTAGCTACCATGCCTTGGCTCGGTCCTTTGTTCTGCGGTTTGGAAGCACCTTTCCCTTACTTTTGATTCGCAGATCCAAAGTCTCGCTTCTTCTGCTTGAATTTCTGCTCAATCTTGGTAGCATACCGGTATGCCGTACCAAGCGAGGAGATGTCAAGGAACTCCATTTCCTCCTGAATGTATTTGTGCAGACAATTGCGATACTTTAGCACCAGATGTTTCTCTGAATCTTTGATACCCAACTTTGTGCGCAGGGTATGGAACAGATTCGTCAGCTCATGCACATCTTGATCCCTTTGTTGTCGCAGCGTGGTCCATTTTATGTACTTGTCCTCATAGCTCCCCACGGGATAGTACTGTTCCTTGACGGTGTCTCGGAAAGAATTCCAAGTTGGTATGGCCGAGAACAGAGAGGGTTCTGTCTGGTCCTTGTTCTCACAGTAGGTTTCCCACCAGTCCTTAACATGGGGGGTAGCTTTGAGGAGTGCAAAAATAATCTTCTCCCGATCTGAAAAGTCATGAACAGAGAAATATCCTTCTAATAGATTCAACCATCTATCTACGGCATCTGCGTCTATTTGACCCTCAAATATGGGTATGTCAAAATTTACTTGTACCTTAAAGGGAGTCGCAACTCCAGAGTGGCTACTGGATGCAGATGCGCCGCCGGTGGGCAGCCGTTGAAGGATCTGAGCAAAGCTATCCATCATCGCGTTCCTTTGTTTTTCGAGGGCCTCCTCGAGCAATATTTTGATAGGATCTCCTGCCCCCTCATCTTTCTTTTCGTCCCCCATGGGCGTCCGTCGAGGTTTGCGAGGCTGATCTTGCAAAGGTTCCACCAGATCAAGCCCTAGCTCCTTATACCCCGACCTCGTTGGGGACATGAAAAGAAGGATCGAGAAAAAGCAGACCGCTCTGATACCACTGATCCGGATTTATGCAGGAACGCAACAGAATAAACACATAACCATAAATACAGAGATGCAGCGGAAATAACACTTCATTTCATTAATATCAAGAACTGAAATTTGCTTACAGACAGAATGGAAATAAAACTAGCTAGGGCACTGGTAGCTATCTCTGAGAAGAGATGTGGTGGCTACAGGCCTCTGAACTGAGTTACAATGAGGCTCGAGGGCCTATTTATCATTTAGAAACAATGGGAAATCCTAAGCAGCCAAAACCCTAACCCTAGGAGATGAAGCGCCAAAACTATGGGCCCCGTTTGGGTAAATTGGTGTTTCAACTTCCCAGGGGCGTAACTTTGGCATACGATCTCCTTTTGACGCGTACCATACCTCGTTAGAAAGATCTATCCGAGGACTACAAATTTGGAACAGGAAACATAGGTCCATGGACCGATGTTGCCCTCTGTTTTCCCAAAAACGTCGTTTAGGGCCTCAAAACAGCTCCGGAAGTTTAGGACCCGAAAAACTGCTAAAAATAGTAAACTGTGCCGAAACTGAAAAACTGAAATAGACAATGGTGGAGCCCCAAGTGGAATAGGCGGGTGACCACCAATATCCACTTGGATCAAGCTTAGTGCAAATCCTTGCTACTCCTTTTCTATTGAAATGGTGGGTCTGACTGGGGATATAGGGACCAGTTTCCCGTATAAGAATGATTTTGTAAAACAATGGAATAAAATCAACACGAATGGAGTGATCTATTCTACTGATAATAGAAATAAAACTAATTCTAACTACTTCCCAGGATGGATCGATTTATATGATTACATAGTAAGATTTCATAAGTATGAAACAATATAGATCATTTTCATACTAAAATGAATATAAGCACATTAAAGAAACTAAATCAATGTAATTGATGTAGTTAATGAATAACATTAATCATATAAAAACTTTCAAAGTCACTTATCTAACATCGTATCATTCAATACATTTTATCAATAGTAATAAGAATATATATCATTTCAATTCTTATCAGAAATAGACAAATAGATAGAAACAAGTTTTCTCTAATCTCAGAAACATAAAAATGATTAATACACAGATAATAGTACCCGTTTCATCATAGCTTAGTTCTAAAAATATAGCTTCTGGGCTCAAACTTTCAATTCGTTACCTATGTTCAAACAATAGTGTAAGTTCCAAAAGCCACCTTCTCAAAAATTCTAGACCCCTTTCTAAATGCATGAAAGGGGTTTAAATACTAATTAATACTACACAAATAGAAGACTTGTGAAAGAAGTATTATTAATCTAATCTAAACTATAAACTAAAATCTAGGAAATTAAAATGCAGTAGTTGTAACAATCTCAAGACTGTTTCTTGGATCCACTTTCTAATTGTTCTTTGAGCTGGAAAGATTTTATCATATATTCGAGCTGGGGGGGATGCATTGGCCACATTCTCATCTAGCCTGTGAATATTGCATCATTGACTACTGAAAGAAGTTGAAATACTACGTTGGAAAGACACCTCAACACTCCCAATTAACTGTGTGGCTTGACCAACAGATACCAATAAACTTGCATGTTTATCTTTGTCAAGTTTTCTATGTCAAGAGATTTCCTACTTGATGTTTCTTGCCAATATTGTTTCAAAAGGATGACTTTAGGCATAATTTCTTTTGGAATTTTCTGAATCAGATTAGCTTGCAGAGGAGAATCTTTAATATACTTAGAGATGTTAAATGACATGTTTTTAGCTCTAATAATAACTAATTCTTCAATTTTCATTTTCATGTCACAGTCTCCAAATATTATGTCCTTTATTGAGTCTTCAAGGCAAGGAAGATCGAGCGCTCTCCCTTGCATTGTTTCTTGTCAATCTAGATACTTAGACACTTTATCATCAATTTCCTCATAATAAATTCTCAAATCAGAAATTTAAGTGACTAAATGATCACTTATTTTAATCTTCTCTTGAATCTATTGGAATTTTGGATAGAATCCCGTCTGTTGGTTTACCAACAATATTTCCAACGTGGTTTCTTCTTTCTTTACCTCATTAAGTTATGGATTCTCCTAGAGCTTTTGAATGTTCTACTCTAGTTGTTGGACTATTAAATCATTTTCTTAATTTCATTCTTGAGTTTGAGTTTGAGCCCTTCAAACTCGATTTGTAGATTATTAATATTTGATTGCAACTTATGTTCTATCCTTTGTTTTCGTTGAAGAAAAATTTCTCCATTTGAGTCATTTTATGATCTTTCTCCATGATTGATGACTCAACCTCCGTTGCCTTATGAATAGTTTCATCTGCATAAGCACTTGCAAACTAAGATAGTCGGCTAAGTTATTTTCCTAGGGTTGATTGTGTTCCTTTCCAAATAACTTGCATCGATGTTGTGTCCATAGTAATTTCTCGAGAATCTTCAATCTCTCACTTCTTCTTCTGCCTGGATACAACAAATTTATTCTTTGGACTGTAAAATACATCTAAGGAGGTATTTCTTCAATATTCAGAATTATTTCTCTTGTTGGAAAAGCAGGGATAATCTCCATGTATTATGTCATTGTTTCTTCTTGTCTCTCCTCTATGCCATTGGTCCTTGGTGTCTGATTTTACTGAATATAAATTTCGAAAACCTCTGCAGTGAATGAGATTTTTCAAATTTCTCTTTGTTCTTCATGACCGTAACATTAGATGGTATTTTTTGAATGCTTGATTCACCTATATGAATTGTTTTTCTTAGAGAATCTTCAATGGGAATATCTTCTAAAAAAATCACATTTTGATCAGTAGAAGTATTAGTCAGATAATGATTTTTCAAAACTTTCCCAGTCTCGATTAAATCTCTCTTCTTGTGGAACATTTACGATTTCTAGTTCTACCACTGGTGCTTGTACCTGAACTGGAGGAATCAAAATTAGAATTAGAACTTGTTCTAGTTCTGGAACTTGAATCTAAACTTGAGGAATCAGAATTTGTTTTGCTTATGGAATTGGCGTGTGGAACATGTAATCTGGAAAATGATAATTCCTCCGTTCACGATATTGTTTGAATTGTATCAATTCTTCCGGACTGAATCTCATAGTTTCTATTTGCAGAACCCTTGAGAATTCTAGAATTGATTCAAACACATCATAAAATTTATCAGGCTCTCTTGCAAATTCTCACAGCTTAACTTGATTTGTTATTTATTTGGAAACACCATACGCATCATAACTTCTGTTGGGAAGAATTGGGAAATTGATAGGTTTTAATCGATCAATTTCAAGACATGCATGCTTGAAATTGTCGAGAGTATATGACCCACATGTGATAGGAAAAATTGGCCAAATTTCCTTTTTAGCTTCTTTCAGAAATTTAGTCAAACCATTACCTACTGTCTGATAAGAAATTTCTTTGGCCAATAATTTATCTGGTATATGATGATGATGATGATGATGGTTAACGTCCACTTAGACCAATATTTGGTCTATCGGACCAAAGAGGGAAAGCATGACTTCCAAAAACTTGGATGTGCGTGAAAAATTCCTCATCAAACCATCTTCCTATAGACCTGAGATTTCTATTGGCTTCATGGGTGACTCTAGATATTTTCCTTTCAAAAATGATTTGAAAAACTGGGAGCATTACATCATTGCATATTTTAAACATATGGGAGTGGTATTTAGATTCCCACAGGAATTCTAACTGCACAATATGGGGGTTTTAACTTCTCTAGTCCATTTCCATCCTAATGATGGAAATTCAGTAGAAAAACAAACAACATCTAGGATAAATGAACTCATATAAAAAGGAGTGACTGTATTGGAGGGAAGATTACGACTTTCTCTATAGAAAGTGATACATCTAATGAAATTATCAGACATAATATTAGCCCTATCAAGAATATGGCCATTGGAGGCTGCTTCTATCAAGGGTGTCCAATCTTCTTTAAACTTGGTTGTATTTGAAGACCCAAAAAGTCGACACATCATTGTAGCAATTTACGAGAATGGGATTTTAAGAGAAAATACTAAGTACATAACCTTATCTTCATGTTTATGTCGATTAGGATCATTTATTCAATCCTTAATCACATTTTCAGGGTGCTCATTTTCTCACATAAATTTATGGACAAAATAGTTGTCATATATTTTCTAGGGTTGAATAAATTTGAATTTCCTTCAAATATGTAGGCCTAAGAGAACCAATGACTGTTATTATTTTGGTAACAAACTATCTATATCGGATGTTCACATGATCTAACACCCATCTTACCAAGTCAGTGTATGGAAGCATTTTAGGATGTGCAACAATTTTGTGTAGCTACGTCGGATCATGAGTCTGAATATGAGGATGAAGAATCATTGGCTATAGCCTTCCTATTCAAAATTACCTGTATATTCTCATTCTCAAACAACTTATAAATCCCTTCCCAGCTTGAAGAACCAATTTTTGGATTGCATGTTGTGTCTGAGACTAGAGGAGCCATCTCGTGATCTTCTTCTTGCTGAACAACTAACTGAGGTGGGGTGGCAGAGTTCCTTAATGCTTTAAGTAACCTCGACATCCTTTTATGCCTAATTTGTTGGAATTACCCTGTTGAAAGAAAAAAAACTGAGAGTGTAAGATGAAATCACTTACGCTCTCTGTTTTATTTCTTTCAACCTGGTAATTCTGACAACTTAGGCATAAAATTATGTCGAGGTTGCTTAAAGCACAAAGGAAGTCTGGCACCCCAGCTCAGTTGGGATTCAGTGAGAAGAAGGAGTCACGGATAACTCCCTGTCTCGAACACTTGCATGCGACAAAATGGCAGGTGTGGAGCTGATTATCTTGTTTATTTTGTATCACAGTGTTGGACCCCTATACCTTAATGGAAGACATGACCTTTCGTAATTAAAGCAGTTGCACAGAGTCCGGGCGGCCCTGCGAATTTATGGAGCCCTCCCTTGGCGGGGGGTTTTGGGGGCAGCGCCCCCGAAGATAAAAACAGATGTAAAATTTCCTTGTAAAATTATAGTAATTTATAGTCAATATGGGTCGTTCATTAGGCGGATGATATGATGGTAGAATTTATGTTTAATTTAGGGTTTTTTTCCCTAGAAGGAAACCCCTCACTTTGTATGAGGGTATTGTATTGCGGTTGTGTATTGAATGTGTATTCTCAAAGCGAGAAACATATAGGGATACTGTGAGAGAGAACAGAGGATATTAAAATAGATCTGTTGTAGGTTGTGTCTCTTCATTTTGTTGGATAATAGAAAGGAAGAATTGGCTCTTCAGGGTGGACATAACCCAAACTGGGTGAACCACGTATATCTGTGTCTCTCTGGTTTTATGTGTTTTGTGTGCTTGTGTTTTCCGCATATTATATGTGTTGCATTTCTCTGTAATATATGATTTTCTAACAAGTGGTATCAGAGCCGAAGGTCTATTTAGCTGATAAACTCATAGGAAAAAAGGATTTCTGGTTCGAGTGGGAGCAATGGCAGAAGATGGTAAGTTTAGGGTCGAGAAATTTAACGGCCAAAAATTCCCACTGTGGAAGATGAAGACGGAAGATTATCTGTATCAGAATGATCTGTACCTACCATTGAGTGGAAAAACAAAGAAGTTGACGACTATGACAGATGCAGAATGGGAGATTCTCGATAGAAAGGCACTCAGAACAGTACGGTTGTGCCTTGCGGCGTCGGTAGCCTTCAATATTTCGAAGGAAACAAAAACAAATGGTTTGATTAAGGCGTTGGTGAAATTATATGAAAAACCCTCGGCCTCAAACAAGGTATTTCTTATGAAATGTTTATTTGATATGAAGATGTCGAAAGGTGGATTTGTTGCAAACCATTTAAATCATTTTAATACAGTTACCAGTCAGTTAAGTTCTGTAGGGGCAAAATTTGATGATGAAGTTAGGGCTCTTTTATTTCTATGCTCTTGATAGAAAGATGGAATGGTTTAGTTATGGCCATTTGTAACTCTGTCTCTGGATCTATTACTTTAAAGTTTTATGATGTTGTCAGTGCTATCCTTAGCTAGGAAATGTGAAAAGCTCCAGTGAGACATCGGGTAATGCTTTGAGTGCAGAGTCTAGGGGAAGAAGAATGGAAAGAGGAAAGAGCTTAGGATATCGCAGTAAATCAAGGAAAGGTAGATCCAAGTCCAGATCAGGGATAGTGTGCTAGAAATGTGGAAAGAAAGGACACTTGAAGAAATACTATAGATCTCAGAAGGGAAAAGAAGGAGATGCACAACAAGAAAACAATCATGAATCAAATGTGACAGGTGATGTGTTACAAGATGCTTTGATTCTTTCTTTCGAAAATGTTACTGATTCCTGGGTGGTAGATTTAGGGGCGTCATTCCATGCCACACCTGACAAGAGATATTTTCATGATTATGTTCAAGGAGATTTTTCACAAGTCTGTTTGGGTGATGATAAAACCTGTAAAATTGTTGGAATGGGTAAAGTTATTGTAAAACAAAAGAATGGAAACCAATGGCTGTTAAGGGAGGTAAGGCATGTTCCAGATTTGAAGAAAAATCTGATTTCAACAGGGCAGTTAGGAGGTGAAGGTTGTGTGACAACTTTCACAGATAAAACTTGGAAGGTCACCAAAGGAGCCCTGGTAATAGAAAAAGGCGAAAAGGTTGGTACATTGTATTTATGAAATGGTATTTCTAACTCTGTTAATGCTTTAAATTCCAAAGGTGCAGATGCAACATTATGGCATCATAGGCTCGGACACATGAGTGATAAGGGGATGAAGATTATTCACTCAAGAAATTTGTTGTCGGGTTTGAAGAATGTTGATTTGGATTTCTGTGAGAATTGCATTTATGGAAAAAATGAGAGAGTTAGATTTCTCAGAGTTGGAAAATAAAAGAAGAGTGAAAAATTAGAGCTTGTGCATATAGATATATGGGGACATGCTCAGGTATCATCTCTCGGTGGCTCTCATCATTATGTTACTTTTATTGATGATGCAACTAGAAAAACATGGATTTATTGTATTTAGAATAAATATGATGTATTTGATACTTTCAAGAAATGTAAAGCTTTGGTTGAGATTGAGACACAAAAGAAGTTGAAGTGTCTCAGATCAAACAATGGAGGTGAATATTGCAGCAAAGAGTTTTATAGGTACTATTTAGAGCATGAAATTCACAAAGAGAAGACAGTTCCAAGAACACCACAAGAAAATGGCGTGTTAGAAAGGATGAACGGAACAATCATGGAGCATGCAAGGTGCATGAGATTGCATGCAGGGTTTCCTTTACAATTTTGGGCAGATGCTCTAGATACCGTTGTTTATCTAATAAATATAGGGCCTTCAAGTTCCTTGGATGGTGGTATTCCAGAGGAAGCATGGACAGGTAAAAAGGTAAACTACTCTTTTTTAAAGCCTTTTGGCTATGAGGCATTTTTCCATATTAATAAAGAAAATAGAAAAAAGCTTGAGGATAAATGAAAGAAATGTAGCTTTATTGGATATGGTGTTAATGATTTTGGTTATCTCTTATATGATTATGAAAATCACAAAATCATTAGGAGTAGAGATGTAATATTCAATGAAAAGGTCTTGTATAAGAATTCATTGCAGGAAAAGAAACAAGAAAAAGAAAACAAAGAATACACTGTTCTTGATGAGATAAAAGTAAAGGTGTCTGAAAATAATAATAATTAGCAGCCACAGCAAAAAAAACCACCACAACAGCAACAAGCACCTCAAAAACTTGAAATTGGTGTCAGAAGATCTACCAGGATAAGTAGACCCCCTTAACGATACTCTCCTTTATTATTTATTGTTGACTGATTCTGGTGAAACTAAATGTTATGAAGAAGAAATGCAGGTTGAAAGCAAGAAGAATCGGGAGTTAGCCATGGAAGAAGAGATAGACTCCTTAATGCATAACCAGACTTGGGACTTAGTCAGGTTTCTTGCAGGTAAAACCACATTGCAGAATAAATGGGTTTACAGGCTGAAGGAAGAAGATGGAGGAAAACAAAGGTACAAAGATAGATTTGTGGTGAAGGGTTTTGCACAGAGGAAAGGTATTTATTTTGATGAAATATTTTCTCTTGTTGTTAAGATGAGTTAAATTAGAACTATTTTAAGTCTTGTAGTAGCAGAAGATTTGCATATTGAATAGTTAGATGTAAAGACAAAATTTCTCCATGGAGATTTGGAGGAAGATATCTGGAGAAACTAGAAGGATATGAGGTCAAAGGGAAAGAAAAATTAGTATGCATGTTAAATAAGAGCTTGTATGGCTTAAAATAGGCTCCAAGGTAGTGGTATCTAAAATTTGACAAGTTCATGTCTGAACAAGGTTATACTAGATGTCTCTCTAATCATTGTGTTTACATGAAAAAGAAAAATGATGGAAGCTATATTATATTGTTATTTTATGTATATGACATGCTTGTTGTAGGGTCTAACATGCAGGAAATAAATGTGCTCAAAAGAAAATTGGCAAATTCATTTGCAATGAAGGATTTGGGAGCTGCAAAACAAATCCTTGGTATGAGAATAACTAGAGATAGGAAAAATCGCAAATTAACACTATCTCAAAATTATTACATAAAAAAGGTGTTGAAAATATTTAATACGTAGAATTAAAAATGAATTAGTACATATTTTTCTATCCATTTCAAACTTAGTAAGGAGATGTGCCCCAAGACCCAAGAAGATATGGACTATATGTCTAAAATTCCATATGCATCAGCAATTGGAAGCTTAATGTATGCAATGGTTTGCACAAGGCCTGATATTGCACATGCAGTGGGAGTTGTAAGTAGGTACATGAAAAATCTAGGAAAATAACGTTGGATGGAAGTGAAATGGATTCTCAGATATTTGAGAGGTACCACAAATCAAGCAGTATGCTTCGATGGTTCAAACATTTCTCTACAGGGATATGTTGATGCAGATATGGAAGGTGACAGAGATAACAAGAGAAGAACTACAAGATATGTATTTACTATAGGTGGAACAACTGTTAGTTGGGTTTCAAAAATCCAAAGTGTTGTTGCAATTTCAACAACATAAGCAGAGTATGTTGCTGCTACAAAGGCTAGTAAAGACATGATTTGGTTACAAAGGTTTATGGATGAATTGGGTAAGAAACATGATATGGGCATGCTATACAGTGATAGAAAAAGTGCCATTCATCTTGTAAATAACTCAGCATTTAATTCCAGTAGTAAACACATACAACTCAAGTATCATTTCATACAGTCAGTGTTGGAAGATGGACAGTTAAAGCTAGAAAAGATACACACTAGCCAGAATCCTGCAGATATGAAAACAAAATTTGTAAACAAGGAGAAACTAATAATATTATCGGTTTCAATTAGTCTTCAAGTATGATGATGAAGATGAGAAACAACCGGGTCCAAAGTGGATTCATTGTCCAAAAAATGAAGCAGCGGTGGAGTTACTACAATCAGTCCCCAAGAGGGAGATTATTGGGTGTGGAGCTTGATTATCTTGTTTATTTTGTATCACAGCATTGGACCCCTATATCTTAATGGGGTGGCAATGCCACCCCGTTTAATAAACGCTACGGGGGTTCCGGGGGGGGGGGCTGGCGACTTTATGGAGCCCCCCCCCCCCCTGGTGGGGGTTTGGGGGCAGCGCCCCCGAAGCTAAAAATAGATGTAAAATTGCCTTGTAAAAGTATAGTAATTTCTAGTCAATTTGGGCCGTTCATTAGGCGGATGATTTGACGGTAGAAGTTATGTTTAGTTTAGAGTTTTTTTCCCTAGAAGGCAACCCCTCGCTTTGTATGAGGGTATTGTATTGCGGATGTGTATTGAATGTGTATTCTCAGAGCGAGAAACAAATAGGGAGACTGTGAGAGAGAACAGAGGATATTACAACGGATCTGCTGTAGCTTTTGTCTCTTCATTTTGTTGGATAATAGAAACGAAGGATTGGATGTTCGGGGTGGACGTAGCCCAAACTGGGTGAATCATGTATATCTGTGTCTCTCTCATTTTATGTGTTTTGTGTGCTTGTGTTTTCTACATATTATATGTGTTTCATTTCTCTATAATATATAATTTTCTAACGTCAAATGCTATTAAATTTTATATCACCTTAACTCATGCATAATGGGAATCCTAGGTATTAAATATGGAATAATTTTAAAATCGTTTACAAACCTCGAAATCATAAAACACCTGAATTACCATTAAATTGATAGTATGGGCTTCGTGTGAGTTTCAAATTTTTTATCTTATTGGGATCTGTAAATCGGTGTTTTAATGATTAGCAAAATGTTGAATTTTTGCAGCAATGTGTGATATGCGAACATGCGATATTGCTATGGTTTTTCTTGTTAAATGATGAAATGCGATATCGACATATGTTGTATGATGGTTTTCGATATCGTTACCCGTTATATGACATATTTCACAACCTTGTTCATCGTCATTTCACATATCAGCATTTCACTTATTGTTGTTTACTTTTTCAATGATTCATACTTCAACGATTTCTTTCCCGCTTCTTATACTTCTAGTCTTTTATGGGTTCTTTAGAGCACTTTTTCATGATTTTCCTATGTTTTTATGAAAAAAAAACTTAATCTAATAGGTTAAAATTTATAAAATTGATTTAACCTTCATAATTATTTTAAAAGGGTCCCCATTTCTCTTTTTATACTATTTATCTAAAAAATGGGGAGGAGTTGTAACACTACAACAATTGGTGATACAATGGATGAATCTAGAATCTCTGATAAATATTAATACTAAAAAGAAATTATTTTAGGAAATTATAAATAATTTAAATCTGTCTTTATTATAGATAAAGTTCAATTCAAATAGCTTGGTTTTACTTAAAAAAAATTCTCACTTTTGCAAATGAAGTTTTTCTCTAAATGAATCAAATTGTAATAAGTTGAAAATATAAGTAGGAATTCAGTCCAAATTTAGCTTGTTTGATGAACTTATTAGTCATTAGTAGAGCCTTTCCTTCCAACAGATATTCATAGCCTCGACAGGGTTACTATTTAACCAAAATGATCTAGTATCCCATTCATAACGTAATAGATATTTCCAAAGGTAATATAATTTATTTTTTATTTTTGTCACTTTAAAATCATTATCCTGGTTTGGTAGCCAGAAGTGATAATGTCATTCACTCGTTATAGTAAATTTGAACAAGTTGACTCATGATGAGATCCCTCGTCTCATGTTTTTAAGCCTAGAGCCATTATCGTGGTTTGGTGACCAGTTTGATAATGCCAAGTTTATTGATTTCCTATGAACATGATGAGCCGACTCATAATGAGACCTCTCAAGTTTAAAGTTTTATATATTTTTGAATTACACTTTCGAAAATATCTAATACGAATAAATGGGGAGGTTATCATTTTTCTCTTTATGAGCTTTTTTGATGGCCATTTAAGTAAAAGATGCTAATATTTTAACAAAATCTTGAACTTGTAAAAATAATCCTTCAATTTACATGAGTAAAAAAAATTATTCTTTCTAATTTGGCTGTTTTGAATCAAAATTTTCTAAAGAAATAGATATTTCAATAAAATTATTTATTTCCTAATTTTAGAAGATTAATACTTTCAGGTTCGAGAAAATGATAAAGTGTTTCACGTTTTGTGTAAAATTAGAAAATCTTGTTTTATTATAAACTAAACTATCTACATAGTTTACAAAAGAACTGTTCGTTCTTTCAAGAAAAAAATAATTCCATTAACATGAAGAGTTTCTTTGTTCCCTTGTAATTTTTGCAAAATAAAAGTTGATGGACATATTTTTTTTCGCTTATTTGAAAAGGACCAAGCCAAAGCTTCTGAAATTTTGTGTTTTTTCCTTTGTCCTCATGCGTTTTATCCCATTTCAAAACCAATCTCTGATTTCAAATTGTTTAGTTTGAACTACATTTGAACCAAATGAAATTTCAATCAATTGTTGATGATGATTATGTACCATTTTAGCCTTGTCTCTTTCTTCTTCCATTTTAATTGTTTAAGACAATCTTGATTGTATTGAAGAAAAAGGTTGTTCGTTAATGAATTGCACTGGGGCCGCTGATGGGATAACTACTTTTAAAGGTAAAATTGCTTCCTTCCCATATACCAATCGAAAAGGAGAAGTTCCTATTAAAGCTTTTTTATCTATCCTATCTTCCCATAATGCAAAATTCAAAGCTTTGTGCCAATTCTTTTGGTTTTGATCAATGGTGCATTTAATTATTCTTATGAGATTTTTATTTGTGGATTCTACCAAACCATTTCCTTGAGGATAATAATTTGTAGAATATTTCAATTTAAATCCTCTCTTCAAAAAATTTTTGTCATGGTATTTCTAGAAAAATAAGATGCATTGTCAAATACTAAAGCATAAGGGACCCCAAACCTTGTGATGATAAATTGATCAATGAAATAAATAATATTTTCAGAGTTGGTTGTCCTCAAAGGCACTGCTTCTACCCACTTTGTAAAATAATCTATAGCAGTCAATATATATTTATTATTCTTAGAATAATGAGGAACGATCTCACCTCTTATATTGAGTCCCCATTGTTTGAAAGGTTGTTCCATTTTGACTGGTTGAAATGGCATCAAAGCTTTTATTTGTCTTCCTATCATAGTTTGAAAATTTTTACAATTTTGACATAGCTATGTGCATCTTTGAATATTGTTGGCCAATAATAACCTGCATGTAAAATTTTATGGGCTGTGGTATCACCACCAAAATTTCCACTTGTTGGTCTGTCATGAAGTTCCTGAAGCACATTAAGTATTTCAGTTTTCTCAAGACATACGAGTAAAAAAGAATCATAATTTTTTATGAACAATACATTATTGACTAATTTATATTGATTAACCTTCAATCTTAATGCTCTTTTTCTTTTGGAATCTAAATTAAGTGGTGCACAACAATTCTTTAGATAAAAAATTAAATCAGCATATTGAGATTGAGGGTTAATATTGATTACCTCGGTGAACTATTCAACAGTAGTAGTTACCTCATCAAGTAATGCATCATTAATTCCTGTCATCAATTTGCAAAACCCCTGCCCTCTGACAATTTTATTAGGTTTAATTTCTAAGTCGTATTCTTGCATGGAAGTTACCCAATTGGATCTCTTTTCTCCTAGTTCCTTTTGTATAAGTACTTTTCTGATCGATGAGAAAGGAACACTTACTTTAACATGAGCTTTCAGAAGAAAAGGGTGAAAATATTTCATCGCTTTATAAACTACAAATGCTTGTTTTTCAACTCCTGTATAGTTCAATTCAACTCCTTGAAAATTAGAACTAAAAAAGGCAATTGGAGTTTCCATCTTTTTATCATCTCGCTGAGTTAATACCGCGGCATATGGTATATCAGAAGCGAAAGTATATAGAATGAAATCATTGATAAAATTTGGATTTGAGAGAGAGGGATTATCAGTGATTTCTTGTTTAATAATTTGAAATGCTTCCTTTTCCCGTTCTCCCCATTTAAACATTGCATCTTTCTTTATCATCTTCTGTGATGGAAGGAAAATATGTGAAAAATATGGAATGAATATTTTTACAAAGTTTGTTTGTCCTAAAAAGGACTGCATCGATTTTTTGTTATGTGGTAGTGGAATTTCTGAAATTATTTTAATCCTGTCAGGGTCAATACAAATTCCATTTTTTGAGACGATAAAACCAAGAAGTTTACCTTCACTTGAAGAAAAAATTGACTTCTTTGGATTAAGAGAAATCCCAAAACTTCTGCATCTTTCAAAAATCTACTTTAAGTCATACAAATGATTATTTCTTGTCTTTTAATAAATTCTTATATCATCAAGATATATGACCATTGTTTGATTTATCAATTCTTTAAACGTGATATCCATGGCCCTCTGAAAATTTTCTCTTGCATTCATTAATCCGAATGGCATATTTTGGTATGCATAGGTTCCCCACTTTTTTCTGAATGTAGTTTTTAAATGATCATCTGGATGAAAAAAAAATTGGTTATATCCTAAAAATCCATCTAAAAAGGACATTAATTTTGAACATGTTACTGACTATAAAACTTGTTCCATTGATGGTAAAGGAAAATTATCATTTTGACATGCTTTGTTTAGATTTCTAAAGTCAATACAAATGCAGATATCCCTATTCTTTTTCCTTACAGTTACTATATTAGAAACCCATTTTGAATGTCTAACAGGAAAAATAATTTTAGCTTTCAAAAGTTTGTTTAACTCATTTTTTATTTGAGTTTCCAAATTTGGATGTATCTTTCTAAGATTCTGCTGGATGGGTTGAACATCAGGCACCATATGAATAATATGTTGAAGGATATATCAGTTTTAGGCTTTAAGATATTCATAATTCCATGCAAAAATATCTTTGTATCTCTTCAATAAGGAAATGAATGTATTTATTTCTTCAGATGAAAGGGTAAGCCCTAGATTTATATCTTGATGTTCTTTGTCAGATCCTAAATTAACTAATTCAGACTTCAAAGTAGAACTTTGTAGTTTGCAATTTTTGATTTTTTTTAATTTATATTTTAAATCATATAAATCTTCAAGTTTTACCACAAGCTTTTGTAAAGGATTCTTATCATCTTGTTTCTTGATTTGATTATCATGTTCATATTAATCTATAATTTGATCGTCATAATATTTTTCAGAAGTAATAAAACTTAAAATGCCACCATAATCATTAAATAATCACCAATTAGTAACATTATCTGACACAGATGGATGTAAAATCAATTCTATAGAGAATCTGTCAGGTCTAAAATCTTCAGGTGGAATTAGCTTGGATGCAACAGTAGCCAAAAGATTAGCATTATCATTTTGTGATCTAGGAACAAGAGAGATATTGAATGCTCAAAAATGAGATGTGAGGTCTTGAACCAAATATTGATAATGTTTCAAGTGAATTGAGAGACAATGAATAGTGTTTCGTACTTGTCTTATGACAATTTTTGAATCTCCAAATACCTAAATATATTGTATATCAAGACTTATCGCTCTACGAAGACCTTGAACTAAAGCTTCATATTCATCAATATTGTTAGTGCGTTCAAACTCAAGTCTACAAGTTAGCATAGTTTTTCACCTTTTGGATTTACAAGTATGCATCATACTCTTGTACCATCATTGGATCTTGATCCATCAAAGAAAATTTTCCAAAATGAAGAATGGATTATTGTTTCCTTTTCGAAATTTAAGCATTTGGAAAAATTATTTTGGGACGTTTTTTCTGTCTGTGAATTAACATAATTGATCGATGAAGGTGAAATTTTGGCATTAAAATTACCCAAAAATGAATCTGAAGAATAATTACCCAAAATATTATTATTGAATGATATGGGTTCGTTTTCTTCTCCAATATTTGTAACTGAATATTTCATATGCTTTTCGTGATCAAATCTGATTTGGTTGGATTTTCCATTGTATGGAAGCCACATGTGAGACCAGCATGTTGCAAAATATCCATGCAACATTTTAGACCAGTCTCCGCTAAGAACTAAACCATATAATTCATGGATTTCATTAATCATTATATCGATAATTTGAGAAAATTTTGGATTTGAGGAAAATAAAATACTTACCGAATTGATCTCTCCTAAGCCCTTAACTTTTGTTCTATCCAATTGAACTATGCTAACTGATGATTTTTGGGGTGCGATATTTAACTATTCGCAAATTGAATATAGAATTATATTGGATGATGCTCCAGAATCAATCAAACGGTTATGAACATTTCTATTGTACATTTCATAAGTTAAGAGGAAAGGAGGTGTATGAGAATTGGATCTATCACCGATCAAAATAACATCTAAATCATTTACTTTATCTGAATTGTCAATTGGAGGCTTCCCTATCCCATTATCATCTTTAGAAATAATAGTTGAAGGAAGAGGAGATGCAGTAATTGCATTCAAATCTTTGAATAAATATTATGTTGTTGCTTTAATTTGCTAACTTCATGAAGAGAAATATTGGCCTTAATCTTATTCATATCCTCAAGAATATTGTATTCAATAGTATCAGATACTACCAAAGTTTTAGATTGAGGATTGGGTACAAATTTAATTGGCTAAGATTCAGTAATAACCTTGTGAGATGGTTTGATCAGTAGTTTTTTATTAATAGGTTTGTCTTTAGCAATAGAAGTTGGTACCTTATTCTTTTGAATTGATTGATCTGGTTCGGCGGAATCCTTACTTCTAGTGCTAACAAGCATTGCTTCAGAATCTATCTACTCATTGAAGGAATTTAATACAAATTCCCATAATCCATGTAATTCTACTACTTCTTCATCTTGAGATTCTTCAGTAGAAGCTGTAGTTTCTTCCTCTTCTTCAAATTCAACATTAGAAATTATATTGGGAGGCTGTGATACAAACAACTGATTTTTTCTAAATGATCTAAAGGATTTTTTGGTAGAAGTCTTAGCAACTTTTTTTTTTATTTCAACCATTTCATTTGACATGGTCTTCAGTACCTTTTGCAATCGTTCAAGATCGAAATGATATTTTGGATTCTTCTTCTTTTGATTATTTTTGAATGTTACTTTTTTAGGTTTTTTGTCTTCTAACTTGGTTTTCTTTTCTAAAGCTACGATTCTTCTTTCTATAGACAAGGCTTCCTTCATATTTTCTAAAAGGGTAGGTTTATTAGCTCTATCTACAAAAATTTCTATATTAGAAGGAAGAGAAGATATGTACCACTCTATTTGTACATCCAATCCTTGTGGAGAGGTAACTGGAATTTTATTCAATAAATTGTTAAACGTGGTTGAAATCTTTTATCTTTTCATTAGAACTAGCTTTTAAATTAGAAAGATCATTTATTAAGGACACAATTTTCCTATCATCACCATATTTAGCAATAAATAAATCTTGAAAAGTATTCAAATCTCCTATTGAACCAGAAGGAAGGGAAAAATACCAGGATCTTGCATATCCTTGAAAAGTATAAGGAAACAATATTACTACAACAACTTCATGTTGCATACCATGGAGACTCATAGCCAACATAAAATTATTGAGATGTTCTTCAGCAGAAAGACCATCATCAGGATTATATTTTGGTAACCATTTAAGAGCGAAGAGAGGATGTAAATTTTGCATTTTCACAGCTCCTAGATTAACCCATGGTATATTGGACATTGCTTGAGTTGGTAGTTTTGAATATGAGGTAGTGGGTCCAGAAGAAGATGTGGATGGAGAAGAAATTACTGCTGGAATAGTACTACTTAGAGTAGCACTGATCGTTTGAGTAGAAATGGGTTGATTAGAAGAGATTGTGGAAGTAAATGGAAATGAAGATGATGTGATCTCACTGATACCTGATTGAGATTTTGATATGGTTACTTTCTTGTGATGAGATAAAATAGGAAACTCGAAAGGAGTTATCCAAGTTTTTCACTTTGTGATCGATTTAACACACCGGTACTTCTAAATTTAAATGTAATAATTTCTTCAGAAACTTCTGGTTTGGTTGTTTTATCTGGAGATATAGATATTTGTTCTAATATTTCAATCAAAGAATGAAATTCTGGATATTCAAGAATATATTCTGAAGAAGGTCTATGAGGTAATGTTTCAGGAGATATAAGAAATGGCTCTACAAATTTATGTTTATGACTTGGAGATAATTAACGAGATCTAAAAGTCGTAGAAACTTTGGAGGGAGTTTGACTCTTATTTTGGATTTTAAATTTAGATTCAGCTTTATCTACCATACATTGTCGGATGCCCTCCTTCTAGTGCCAAAAATTTTGAAGGCTGTAGAGTGACTTCCTCAACATTGGGGATTCCACCCGATCGAGAGGTTAGTGCAACACCTTGCTACTCCTTTTCTGTTGAAATGGTGGGTCCGACTGGGGATATAGGGACCAATTTCCCATATAAAAATGAGTTTGTAAAAAAATGGAATAAAATCAACACAAATGGAGTGACCTATTCTACTGATAACAAAAATAAAACTAATTCTAACTACTTCCTAGGATGGATCGATTTATATGATTACAGAGTAAGATTTCATAACTATGAAACAATATAGATCATTTGCATACTAAAATGAATATAAGCACATTAAAGAAACTAAATCAATTTAATTGATTTAGTTATTGAATAATATTAATCATATAACATCTCTCAAAGTCACTTATCTAACAACATCTCATTCAATACATTTTATCAATAGTAATAATAGTATACATCATTTCAATGCTTATCAGAAAGAGACAAATAGCTAGAAACAAGTTTTCTATAATATCATAAACATAAAAATGATAATACACATATAATAGTACCCATTGCATCATAGCTTAGTTCTGAAAATATATCCTCTGGGCTCAGACTTTCAATTAGATACTTCTATTCAAACAATAGTGCAAGTTCCAAAAGCCACCTTCTCAAAACATCTGGACCCCTTTCTAAATGCATGAAATGGGTTTAAATAATAATTAATATTACAAAAATAGAAGACTTGTGAAAGAATTATTCTTAATCTAATCTAAACTATAAACTAAAATCTATTAAATTAAAATGCAGTAGTTGTAACAATCTCAAGACTATTTCTCAGATCCACTCTCTAACTGTTCTTTGACTTGGCAAGATTTGATCATATATTCGAGCTGGGGGGGATGCATTGGTTGCATTCTCATCTGGCCCAGGAATATTGCATCATGGAGTGCTGGAAGAATTTGAACTGTTGCATTGGAAAGAAACCTCAACACTCCCAATTGACTGTGTAGCTTGATCAATGGATACCAGTAAACTTCCATGTTTATCTTTGTCAAGTTTTCTATGTCAAGAGCTTTCCTACTTGATGTTTCATTCCAATATTGTTTCTAAAGGGTGACTTTAGGCATAGTGTCTTTTATAATTTCTTGAATAATATTAGCTTGCAGAAGAAAAACTTTAATATAGTCAAAGATGTTAAATGACATGTTTTTAGCTCAAATAATAGTTAATTTTGCACTTTACATTTTCATGTCCCAGTCTCCAAATATTATGTCCTTTATTGACTCTTCAAGGCGAGGAAGATCACTGCTCTCCCTTGCACTGTGTCTTGCCAATATAGATACTTAGACACTCTATCATTAGTTTCCTCATAATAAATTCTCAAATCAGAAAATTGAGTGACTAACTGATCACTTACTTTAATATGCTCTTAAATATGTTGGTATTTTGGATATTAAATTGTATGTTGGTTTACCATCAATGTTTCCAACTCAGTTGCTTCTTTCTTTACCTCATTAAGTTCTATATTCTCCTGGAGCTTTTGAATGTTCTGATGTAGTTGCTGGACTATTAAACCATTTTCTTTAATTTTATTCTCGAGTTTGAGTTTGATCCCTTCAAACTCGATTTGCAGATTATTAATATTAGATTGCAACTCCTATTCTATCTTTTTTTTTATTCGAAGAAACTTTGCTCTATTTGAGTCATTTTCTGATCTTTCTCCATGATTAATGAGTCAATCTCCACTGCCTTATGAATAGTTGCATCTGCATAAGCACCTGCAAACTGAGATAGTCGGCTAAGTTCTTTTCCTGGAGTTGATTGTGTTCCTTTCTAGAGAAATTGCATCGATGTTGTGTCCATAGGAATTTTGAGAGAATCTTCAATATTTCTCTTCTTCTTTCACCTGGATACAATATATTTATGATTTGGACTGTAAAATACATCCAAAGGAGGTATTTCTTCAATCTTCAGAATTATTTCTGCTATTGGAAAAGCAAGGATGAACTCCATGTCTTCTAACATTGTTTCTTCTTGTCTCTCCTCTGTACCATTGGTCCTTGGTGTTTGATTTTGTTGAATAGAAATTTTGGAAACCTCTGTAGTGAATGATATCTCTCGAATATCTCTTTGTTATTCAAGATCATTTAAATTAGAGGGTACTTGTTGAATGCTTGATTCACCTATATGAATTGTTTTTCTTAGAGAATCTTCAGTGGGAAGAGCTTATAACAAAATAGCATTCTGATCAGCAGAAGTATTAGTATCAGACAATGATTTTTCAAAAGATTCCAAGTGTTGATTAGATCTCTCTTCTTGTGGAACATTTACAATTTCTAGATCTACCACAAGTACTTGTACCTGAACTAGAGGAATTGGAATCAGAACTTGTTCTGCTTCTGGCTCTTGAATCTGAACTCGAGGAATTGAAATTTGTTCTGATTCTGGCATTGGCCTATGGAACTTGTAATCTAGCAAATGAGAATTCCTCTATTCATGATATTTTTTGAATTGTATCAATTCTTCTGGACTGAATCTCATAGTTGCTATTTGCAGAACCCTTAAGAATTTTGGAATTGATTCAAACACATCACTAAATCTATCAGGCTCGCTTGTAAATTCTCACAGCTTAACTTGATTTGTTATTTATTTGGAAACGCCATACGCATCATAACTTCTGTTGGGCAGAATTCAGAAATTGAAGGTTTTTAATCGATCAATTTCAAGACATGCATGCTTGAAATTGTCGAGAGTATATGACCGACATGTGATAGGAAACGTTGGCCAAATTGTATTTCTGGCTTCTTTCAGAAATTTAGTGAACCCATTACCTACTATCTGATAAGAAATTTCATTGGCAAATAATTTATTTGGTATATATAAAGGTAAGACATGAGGGAAAGAATGACTTCCAAAAACTCGGATGTACGTGAAAAATTCCTCACCAAACCATCTTCCAATAGACCTGATATTTGTATTGACTTCATGGGTGACTCTAGAGATTTTCCTTTCGAAAATTATTTGAAAAACTGGGAACATTACATAATTGCACATTTTAGACATATGGGAGTGGTATTTAGATTCCCACAGGAATTCTAACTATAAAAAAATGGGGTTTTAACTTCTTTGGTCCATTTCGATCCTAACGATGGAAATTCAGTAGAAAAACAAACAACATCTAGGATAAATGGTGTTAGTATGAATCCTTTGTCGAAGTGTACGAAAAAAGACCACTTTAGCTACACATAACTAATAGCCCTAACATCAAATATGGCTGCTGATATCTTCAGATCTGCAGTTAGTTGATCGAGCCAAGAGTTGCAAAAACCAGATCTATGCATAGAAATACATTAAGCAATAAAAATAAGGTTTTGCTCCATATATCCAATAGACAAGACAAGAACAATATTTTTTGAAAGAATTTTTGTATTAAGGGCACTTGGGAGGAAAACAAGAAGGTGTTTCAAATTCTCCTCAATGGGATGGGTTCTTGGAAGTCCTCAGCACTTCAGATCTAGCATTTCTCTCTCCTGTTGGTGTAGAAAACCCGGACAAAGGTAGAACTCAAAGGGAGCTCACACGGCAAATGATGAAAAATATGACAATGATAATGGCTCAAAGTCAGACCAAGAGTTTAGATCCAGAGTGATCTAATAGGCAACAAAAGGTGAAGAATGATGGAAAACCTCCTATTTATAACCTAGTATGGATGTTCTAGATCTTGGTGCATGATCAAAATAACATTAACCAAATCTAGATCCACCTTTTATGAATATTTTATTATATTTGTTGGAGGGAAAAGGTATTTGACTTGGAGATTAAATCCTTTATTTGTCAATAATAAATAAATAAATGATTTATTTATCATTTTAAGGAAGTGGTTGAAAGATAATTAAATAAATAATGATTTATTTAATTATTTGTGGGTGATTTGGTCATATTTAACAAGGAATATTATCTAAATAGGATTTAAATAATTATTCCTAGAAAATAATAAGATAAATGAAGGTTTATCTAATTAAATTCTTTGTTTTTGGGTTAAACATGACTGAGAATAATAATTAAATTATGGTTTAATTAATTTTTCCATGAGGAAAATTAAACAAAATAGGTTTGTTTAATGTTTCCTTTTGGGGTTTTCTGTTTAGACCATAAACAACCTAATAAATGTGGTTTTTTAAGTTATTTAACATAGTGAAGGCAATTTTACTTAGGGTAAAATTTGTCTTACATGGTGTACTTGGGTCCATCTAATGATAATAGGTTATATGACCAAAAAATGGTGTAACACTTGCCCCCCAGCGCTATTCGAGTGTTAGGAGAAAATTATGGCCAGTACGTTGTAAGAACTCAATCACGAGACATCAAGAGGGAAGTCGAGAGGAGAGAGAAATGTGAGGTAGACTAAGGTCTTGAAGAACTAGACACGAGGAGACAAGACTTACGGGTGCAACAAGTCTGTAGACATGAGGGAGGAATGCTGCGCTAAAGGCGGCGGGGGAGACGCGGTCAAGGAATCGACGGTTGCTTATTGGCTACGGAAGAGATGGTCATCTCCGGGGAGGTCTGAGACGGTGGCTCATGGTAAGTCAACTGGTCGATGGTGACTATCTTTCCATTGTGAGGAAAAGACATCTTGTGAAAAACCGCGGATGGGACAGCAGACATGGCATAGGTGTAGCTTCGCCCCAATAGAATGTTGTAGTCTAGAGGGGCGTCAATGACTTCGACGTCAACGCAAACGGTCTTACCGGCAAGGGTGATAGGAAAATTACGGAAAAGGCCAGTGGGCTGGGAGGTGTGGCCATCCCACGCTCGAAGGGTCATCGTGGAAGGGGCCAACTCAGGAGATCCAAGTTGCTTCCAAACCGAAGCGGACATCACACAAGTGGATGCCCCCTCATCAATTATACACCGAGAAACGTTGGCGTTCCGGATCTTGACTGGGATTTGGAAGGCGACGGAAGCAGGAAGAGGAGGATGCTCTGATTGATGGGCGTCGAAAACAATCATTTGGTCATCAGCAGGATCTACAACACCCACGGCAGATAGTAGAGCCTTCTTTTGGGAAGGGCATGACTGGAGGAGTTCCAGTGTGGAAATGGCAGCAGGAGATTGCGCCAAATCATCTACTATCTTCTCCCCAGATAGAAGCTTGACCGAAGTAGTGACATACTTGATTCTCCGGAATCTTAGTATGGACCTCAAGTGGGTTGAGGATATGTAAGGGACCATTGGATGTAGAAAAGGCTCTGTCGTGGAAAGAAGAGAGAGAGGGGGGGGGGGGGGGGGGGGGGCAGGAGGCTTGGGGTACTGGCGAGACCGAGTTTGAAGGTGACGGTCGACGGTTGGGGATGGATCGGAGTTCATCATGAGGATCTGGTAATCGGAGGAACCAGATTTGGAAGGTGGAGTGGCGACCTGCCCGTCAGGTGGTTGGGTAGCCACGAATCCTTGCTGAGGGAAAGAATCAGTAAACATAGTTGGTTGAGTAGTGGCCACATTAGGGGGAGCATGAGGGGAGGCATGTTGTCCTCGCAATGTGGCTTGAGACTCCCACATCTGCCACATCTGTGGTAAGAGGGGACAATCGTGGGTGTAATGACCGTAAACACTGCAACACGAACAAGGCTTATTAGTGCGAAGAGGCCTGTCCGGCTTGGGCTGAGTGCCCTGTTGCTGGTTAGCAGTGTTAGGGTCAATACCTTGAGGATTGGGTCCATGAGTACCAGGGGCAGATTGATTTGGATTGCCTCTCTACCTTCTTTGAGAAGGGGGATTAGTCGCGCCCTGCTGTGCAAATACTTGCCCTGGAGGGGGCTGTAGATGTTGTTGCTGGGGTTGAGGAGGCAAGGGAGGTCGAAGCGCATATGTTGGAGGAGTTGGCGCACCAGGCTGCGGATAAGGGTAATGGTTAGGTTGGGCAACATTGAGGTAAGCAGGAGGTTGGGCAAAAGGATGAGGCATGTCGTATCCTGGATACATGCTACCTGGAGGGGGAAAGGTGCTAGAGGTGCTGGCCCCTCCCTGAGGAAGACCATAGCCCATAGGAGGTTGAGCATACGGATGGGAAAGGGCTCCAATGATACCGTCGGCGGAATGAGATGCCCCTGGGGCGTTAGTGCCTCCGGGCCTAGGGAGGTCAGGAAGGACGGTATAAACATAACCAGACTGAGCATAGACCAGGTCATATTTCAAGGCTATTTGGAGGGCAACTTCTTCGGTTTGGGGGAAATGGGAGGCAACATCTTTGCCAATGGGAGCTAAGAGAGTGCGAAGGAACCAGTCCATATAAACCTGATCTTCGAAGGGGGGAGCTCGACATAAGCTTTATATTCGTCGCCATTCTTGGACATGAGTGGAAAGGAGGGTCGAAGAAGTTTGCTTGAAAGAGGTCAAAAGCTCCGTACCAGTATCGTATCGGAGAGGGAGCTGGAAATAAGATAAAAAGGCTTGGGCAATGGTCACAAAGGTGGTATGGGAAGAGGTGGCCTGGTCAACATACCATTTAGAAGCTTCGCCGGTAAGCGTGCATTGGAACAACCGAAGAAGGATGGAGTCATCGGTAATGGAATTGGAGGAACACCACATGTGGAAAGATCAGACATGGTTGGTTGGATCTTCTCCAGCAAGGCCTTCGAACCTAGGGATGTCGGAGGGGAGCTTGGTTGGCATGGTAGGCCAACCAACATTGTGGCAGATAGGATCATTGATCTACTGATTGAAATCGGGGAGGCTGAGGCCTGCGATGTACGGGAGAAAAGGTGCAGCCGAGGTAGTTCCTGTGGTGGTTCTGCTAGTAGTAGTCCCGGCATTAGGGCTGGGATTACCACTAGCGTTAGGCCCTAGACCAGATATAGTGAAGGTGATAGGGGAGAACTTGAAGGAAATGGAGAACCCAATGAATTAGAAGAGGAGTCGGAGTGCGGACTCGGAGGAGGACTGGCTCGACGACGGCGGGACGGAGCAGGTCGATCGACCGGAAACTGAGGGTGAAGGTCAAGAAGTCTCTGGGAAGCGCGCCTTGGGGGCGCAATGATGGCAACACAAACACGGCACAAGGGGAAGAAGAACGAACGACAGAGGTAGGGAGGTGCAGAATCAAGTGATTACAATGTCGAAACAAGGGCAAAAAGGTGCAGTGTCAATTGATTTTAAAGTCTTTTCCTGGCGGTGTAAACCAGGCTCTTCTTCGCTTAGGGTGAGTGTGTGGCATGCATTATTTTTAATTTTTAAACCCTTTCCATTTTGAGAGCAAGAGAAAAAGTGTGTTGCGTAACTGAAAATAACGCTGCGAGAATAGTATATAACGCTGAAATAACAGAAAATTGACAGCTAGTATTGCATTAATTCAACCCAAAAAGGCGGGTCTCTCAAAATTAATCTAAAAGAGGGAAAAAATCTAGTCAAAACACACTAAAATGAGGCCAATAGATCTAGGGTCGAAAGGGACAGGGATCTAAAGGGAAAAACTGCTGAAAAGAGGTGTAGATCACAGCCAAGAGGTAGAGGCAAGGTGGTTGGAAAAAGGGAGAAATCAGCAAAAAGCAGAAGGGGCAAGGAGGAGGCCCTAAAAGTAGGTCCAAAAAAATCTTCAGGAGGTGATTTGAAAGGGAGAAGAGCTGATTAGAAGAGGTCTGAAAAGGAGGTATCAGATCTGGAAAAAGGGGGGCTGAAACTCTGAAAAATCAGACACCTGAAACAGCTAAAACTCTTCCACCAAAAATGGAGGGTATTAAAGCCCTAGGGGGCTAGGTTCCCACTTAGATGAGAAAAACAGATCAGAAACAGGTCCAAATAGGCGGAGACAAAGGCTGGAAAACCCTGACAGAAGCTTCAACAAAACCCAGAAAAATTGCATAAAAAGAGCAGAAAAATTGGCAGGTCGCAGGTTCTGACCTGTTTTCTGTGTAGGTCGCAGATACTGGGCTGAAAAGTGCGACCTGAAGCTCCGAGTGTCTCGGCGGCAGATTTCTGGAAAATTTTCCGTCTCAGTTGCGGCTGATGTCTGTTACCTGCGCAATAGGGCCAGAAACACGCGGAAGTTAGAATTTTAATGTTTTAGGGTTTTATAGGTGAAAAAAAACATGAAAATAGGAGAAAAAAAAAGCTGAAAAGAAACCCTAGGTACTGAAGTAGTTGGATGTGTAGGAATATGAAAAACGACAGCGGTCGTAATTGAAAACCCGTGTGGAGTCGCCAATTGTTAGTATGAATCCTTTGTCGAAGTGTACGAAAAAATACCACTTTAGCTACACATAACTAATAGCCCTAACATCAAATATGGCTACCGATATCTTCAGATCTGCAGTTAGTTGATCGAGACAAGAGCTGCAAAAACCAGATCTATGCATAGAAAGACATTAAGCAGTAAAAAGAAGGGTTTGCTCCATATATCCAATAGACAAGACAAGAACAATTTTTGAAAGAATTTTTGTATTAAGGGCACATGGGAGGAAAACAAGAAGATGTTTCCAATTCTCCTCAATGGGATGGGTTCTTGGAAGTCCTCAGCACTTCAGATCTAGCATTTCTCTCTCCTGTTGGTGTAGAAAACCCAGACAAAGATATAACTCAAAGGGAGCTCACACAACAAATAATGGAAAATATGACAATGATAATGGCTCAAAGTCAGACCAAGAGTTTAGATCCAGAGTGATCTAATAGGCAACAAAAGGTGAAGAATGGTAGGAAAAACCCTCCTATTTATAACAAAATATTGGGTCATTCTAGATCTTGGTGCGTGATTAAAATAATGTTAACCAAATCTAGATCCACCTTTTATGGAATATTTTATTATATTTGTTGGAGGGAAAAAGTATTTGACTTAGGTGAAATCCCTTTATTTGTTAATAATAAATAAATAAATGATTTATTTATCTTTTTAAGGAAGTGGTTGAAGGATAATTAAATAAATAATGATTTATTTAATTATTTGTAGGTGATTTGGTCATATTTAACAAGGAATATTATCTAAATAAGATTTAAATCATTATTCCTAGAAAATAATAAGATAAATAAAAGTTTATCTAATTAATTTCTTTGTTTTTGGGTTAAACATGACTAGGAATAATAATTAAATTATGGTTTAATTAATTATTCCATGAGGAAAATTAAACAAAATAGGTTTGTTTAATATTTCCTTTTGGGGTTTCATGTTTAGACCATAAACAACCTAATAAATGTGGTTTATTAAGTTATTTTACATAGTGAAAGCAATTTTACTTAGGGTAAAATTGGTCTTACATGGTGTACTTGGGTCCATCTAATGATAATAGGTTAGATGACCAAAAAATGGTGTAACAAATGGACTCGTATAAAAAGGAGTGACTATATTGGAGGGATTATTACGAATTTAACTATAGATAGTGATACATCTAATCAAATTATCAGACAAAATATTAGCCCAATCAAGAATATATCCATCAATGGTTGCTTCTATTAGGGGTTTCCAATCTTCTTTAAACTTGGTTGTATTTGAAGACCCAAAAAGACAACACATCATTGCAGAAATTTGCGAGAATGGGATTTTAAGAGAAAATATTAAGTACATACCCTTATCATTGAATTTATGTCGATTAGGATCATTTCTCCAATCCTTAATCACATTTTTAGGGTGCTCATTTTCTCGCATAAATTTCTAGACAAAATAGTTGTCATATCTTTTCTGGGTTCAGGAAATTTGTACATTTCCTTAAAATTTGCAGGCCTGAGAGAACCAATGATTGTTCAGATTTTGGTAACAAACTGTATATCTCAGATGTCAACATGATATAACAGCCATCTTACCAAGTCAGTGTATGGAAGCATTTTAGGATGTGTAGAAATTCTGTGCACAAAAGAGTTAGCTGCATAGGACAATGAGTTTGAATATGGGGATGCATAATCATCAACTATAGCCTTCCTATTCAAAATTACTTGTGGATTATCATTCTCAAACAACTTATAAATCCCTTCCCAGCTTAAAGAACCAATTTCTAGGTTCCATGTTGTGTCTGAGACTATAGGAGCTATCTCGTGATCTTATTCTTGCTGAACAACTAACTGAGGTGGGGTGATGGAATTCCTTTGTGCTTTAAGAAGCCTTAACATCCTTTTATGCCTAAGTTTCTGGAATTACCCTATTGAAAGAAACAAAACAGAAAGCGTAAGTTGAAATCGCGTCAAATTCTATTAACTGTTGTATCACCTTAACTCATGCATAATGGGAATCCTCGGGATTAAATCTGGAATAATTATAAAATCATTTACATACCTAAAAATCATAAGACACCTAAATTACCATTAAATTGATAGTATTGGCTTCATGTAAGTTTGAAATTTGTTATATTATTCGGATTCGTAAATTGGCATTTTAATGATTAGCGAAAATTTGACGTTTCACAACAATGCACGATATGCGAACATGCCATATTACGATGGTTTTTCTTGTTAAATGACGGAATGCGATAGCGGCATATGTTGCATGATGGTTTGTGATATCGCTACCCATTATATGACATATTTCGCAACCTCCTTCATCAGCATTCTACATTTTGCATATCGGTGTTTCAATGTTTCACTTATTGCTGTTTACTATTTTTATGATTCATACTTCAATAATTTCTTTCTCGCTCCTTGTACTTTTAGTCTTTATGGGTTCTTTAGAGCACTTTTTTCATGATTTTCTTATGTTTTTATGAAAAAACAAAACCTAATATAATAGGTTAAAATTTATAAAATTGATTTAACCTTAAGAATTATTTTAAAAGGGTCTCCATTTCTCTTTTTATGCAATTTATCTAAAAAATGGGGAGTTCTTGTAACACTACAACAGGTTACAAGAACAAAAATTGTAGGGGAATAAAGGGGCAAGGTACGAAATATCAAATTACCAAATAGGTTGTATGGTTGTGGTGTAAGATGAGCAGAAATATTAAGAGAAAGAATATATAAGTATGAATTCATTCCTTAAGAAGAAGTTAAACACAACATCATCATCTCATCAAAATAGGGCATGCATTACTGGTGAATCCTACTTAAAGAGTTGTAAAGACAATGAGTGAAAGCAATAGATATGTAATGGAAAGAGAAAATATTCAATGAAGTGACTTATTGAAGTGAAACATAGCCATACAAGCTCACCACATGAATCCCTAAATTTTAGTTGCAACTTTTCTCTGTATTCAATGTATTACTTGATCAAAAACTGAAATACACTAGTTCAATGTCCAATGTTCGAACATACAACCCTTGGAAATGATTACAAAAGGCCTCATATAGCTACTACGGTCAAAACACTCCCTTGGAGGTTGAATTTTCCAGCAAGAAAATCAAATACATGCATCTATCTGAAGTTAGCTACACCCTAGGGAGGTTTCACAACAAATTCCTCCTTTTCCTAACCACTAGAGACATATCCTCAATGCAATAAATGGAGGATAAGACACATATTTACCTCCATATTTACAATTTACATTTATTTACATTATGAATTTTACATTCATATACATTCATATTTTCACTTTCACAAAAGTCAAACTAGGAATTGCCAAAAATTACACAGTGAAATTTGTAATTCGCAGATGCGCAGCGCCAACTTGGAGGACACTTTTGGACACTTTCCTAAAGTCAAAATGGAAATATGAGAGAACAGTCAACTAGCCATGCTTGTCTAGTTTCCAGAACAAACATAATTTTTCAAAATTACCCATGGATGGCCCTCAAAAACTCATTCTATCAAGGTTTCGCTGGATGCTCAACGCTTGTCAAAAAGAGGGGCATAATATTGATTTTGACCCCTTTTTTCCATTTTTCTCAAAATTTGTGCCTTTTTTGAAAAATATGAGAAAATGGGTATTGAGAGGAGGGAAAAATATTTCCAAAAATTCTTAGTTTGTGCCATTTGGAGCCTTGAGGAAAAAGTGCAGTGCCAAGGCATTGCGCATCCAACATTAGTCAATTTTCTAAATTCTTCCCATTTTCACCAATTTTGACCAAAAGAAAAAAATGCTCCAAATCTCCCAAAAATTGGTCCATAGCTACTGGATGAGATGTACTATCCAAAAAAGGAGAAATTAACAAGAAAATCAAGCTTTTCCTTCTCCTCTTGGATGATTCAGGTTTGATTAAGATTGTCTTGGGTTTGCTTGAGTTTGTCTTGCAATTGCTTAAGTTTGATGTTTGCAATCAGATTTATTGTTTGGTAGCAAGAAACCATGTTTTTTTGAATCTTGTTATCCCTATTTGCATTCTCTGAGATATTTTCCAAGTGATTGTTGACCTTGTCAAGCCAAAACTCCTTGTCCTCATTGATCTCTTTAGGCATACTCTCCACAAAAGTAAGCTGCTCATTTGTAGACTTTTGTTCTTTGTCTTTATGCAGTGCCTTCTTGAGACCCATGGCTCTTTGCCTCTTCCTCTTCACTTATTTTTCATGCTCATCATGCTTAGCCACTAATTTTCCCTTCTCATATTTTTTTCCTCAAACAACCTCTTCTCCAAAATCAATTGATTTGTCCTCAATTGGTTGTTCTCCTGCTCAAGAAATGAAATGATGAATTGAGCCCTTGCGAAGTTATCATGGAGATCTTTGATTTGAGAATCCTTTTTTTTTTAATTTCCCTCTACAAGTTTTCATGGTCATCATGGTCCTCTAAGTCAACCAAATCAAAATCATGTTCCTCCTCATCATGCATGGATGTCCCATGTAGTGCTGATGGTGATCCCTATAATGAAATAAGCTTGGCCCCTTCCTCTTTCCAAGGATAAAACAATAGCCTCCTACCTCTCTGATAGGTGAGAGCAACCTCAGGCCTAGGCCTCTTTGAAAAATCAACATGCTTGCTTGACGACCCCACTTCCATGGGTTGTGCTGACTTGGTAGGTGATATGTTTTTTTACTGAGCTAGTGCAGTGGTTGAGTGCATATGAAAAGATAACTCAATGAAGGCATCCCATGTCAAGTTATTCTCTACCAATTGATGGAGATATATGAATTTCACCAAGTTGTGGTGAAAGAGGCTAGGGTAATGATCTGTGTTTAAATTTTGCACTTTTTCTTCCATCTTTCTCATACTTCTATCCAATAAATTGCATAAGTTTAAGGACTTCACTCCTTTGAAGTGCATGAGAAATATAATATGATACAGGTACAATCTAGAAAATCTTCCCTCACATGTGAAAAATTTCATCGCAACCCTCATCAATGGTGCATACCTCTCTAGTAAGCATCTGAATAAAAGAATGTGGGTATGAGTCTCTTTTTATTGTGATTTGATGGAGGATTTAAACTGCTCAAGGTCAAGGTTCATGCCTTTGAACTAAAATTCCCCATGATTAGGTATCCTTGTGGCAAGAGAGATGTCATCAATTGAAAATGTAAACTCAATCCCTACAATGTTGGATTTTTCTCGCTTCAATTTTGCAGCAAATAAATCTGTCAGCTCCTCATGGTAACCTACCTCCTCCACCCTTTGGCAAAACCCCAGGCAATTAACATCTTCAAAAAAAATTCTGATGAAAGGTGAATGAGATAGTTTCATTGCAGTTTGAGTGCTCATACCTCAGTATTTTCTCACCTTTGTGTAGTATTCTCTTCTCTGATGGTGAAGAGTCTCGTTCCATAGTTAAAAAAAAACCTAGATGGAAAGAAGAGGAAAAACATGGGAAAGTGAGTGAAGGAAATGAGATGAGGGAGTTATGGTAGGGAGATGGGGGCAGAAAAATTTAGGGAGAGGGGCAGGGATCTTAGGAATTTTTAGGGAGTGATATGGAGACAAATGAGTGAGGGGAGTAAGCTAGGAAACTTGAAACATGGTCCTAGCTAGAAAAAATGCCCAATTTAGTAGAGTAGGGCTAGGTTTTGTAGGGAAATGTTGTAAAAATGATGGGAAATGTTTTCTGAAGTGAGGGAATGGTGTTTGTAACCAAAAAAGGTGCAGGGACAATATTACTAGAGTTTCATAGCATTAATTGATCATTTTATACCTAAAGGAATGATTTTTTTATGAAACCCTAGGGAAATAAGCTAGGTGTCATTACTTGATTTTCCATGGAAGAGAGAGCATTAGGATGATTGTACTTACATGTTATAATTCTTTGGAGAGTGAAAAAACTGAAGTGGAGACTGAAATTTTGAAAATTGGTGTTTTTTGAAAAAAATTGGGAAAATCTAACTCTTGTGTAACCAGTTCAGGGTTGCACAACACGGTTCAAGGATATGCAATGGCTCCTCCAGATGCGTAGCACAATTTAGGGATGCACAACGCCTCCAATTTTTCGCCTCCAGAAGATGTAAAAACGTGTTTTCTCACTGACTGAAAGATAAGCATGATAATGAAGGGAGAGATGAATACAAATGAATTATGTTTATCACTTTTTTTTTCCCTTTTTATAACTATGGAATGGATTTTTTTGAGTGATAATGGGCCCCACATGTCTTTTTGGAGGGTGACTTCTTTTCTTCTCTTTTTGACTTCATAACCTTTTGTAATTTGAACATTTTGACTTTTCCTTGGAGCATTGAACTACAAATTTGTAACTTTAGAACACTTATTCATATAGAACATTAAAATTCCATTTAAAAATAATAATTCTTGAAGAAATTTGTATTTATTACCACTTTTCCAACTTTTCGGATTTTATGCATGAAATGGCAGTTTGGTGACCTTGAAACCCTAATGACCTATTGGAGACTCTTAAATGAATGAAACGATGATGGATATGACTGAAGTGATGATGAAAATCTCTAAATGATGATACACTCGGCTTATTTGATGATATGGACTAGCAATTGAAGTTTTGGAAGGAGTGGAAGATCATCCTAAACCTAATGCCTAGTGACCAAATTTTTCTTGAAAACCTAGTGAAATGATAAAAATTTGATTATGGGACCCTAAAAAAAACATGATAAGAGTTGATTTGATGATTGGTGACAAGATGAAAAGACTGACACTAACAAGACTTAATAATGATACCATCGTCCGACCACCTCCAAAATGTGTACTTCGAAAATCATCTTATAACTTGAATGCGCGCACTTCTCAACACTATAACATTGTAGAGGATTTAGCTCAGGCGCCATCGGTGATATCAGCTTTGGAAGTCCTTCAACCATGCCCATAAAAATAAAAGCCACTATTATCTGCTATCAGAGGGATCGATCCCATGGATTCTAGCCTTATTACTTTCAATCTCGAGAAATTTTTTCCTTAACTCCCATCTCAAGTGGCTTTTATGATTCAAGTCATTACTATGGGTAAAAAAATCCATCAGACTATTGTTGATGAAGGTGCTTCCACCTACATCATGTCTTTTTTATGTTTGAAAGCCATTGAATCTCCTCCATTAATTCAGTCCCCTAACACTCTGGAAGCTTTCAATGACAGGGGCTCCCAGCCATATGGTATTCTCAAATCCTTGTCGATCTGGTTGGAGGGTAAGACGGTGAACATAGAAGTAGAAGTAGTAGATTCCAAACTCAACTACAACCTTCTTCTTGGGCATAGTTCGACTCATGCTATGATTTGCACAGTCTCCAATCTTTTCTATGTTTTTTTCTTTCCTCATCAAGGGAAAATTATCACCGTCGATCAACTTGCTTTCTTTTCCTATGATTCCTTAACTAGAAATGTTCTCTACATTGGGAATACCTCTACTCCTTATGAGAGTGTTGGGACAAGCATTTTCAAGGATAAGTCCCTAATGGGAATTTTTTCACTCCAGCCTTGTAATTTTGCCTCTGTTAACATGATATCATCTGGTCACGATCCATGGATTATTCCTAGTCCCAACCAGCTTAACATTTTTGGTGATGTTATGCCCCTCAACCCTACAGAAAATATGTATCAAATAATTCTTCTCAATTCTAGGGCTACTTCTGAAACCAATGAGAATTTGGTTTCATCTTTGGAAACGTATTCATAGTCCCCTTGGTTTGGTTCTTGGGATTCAGATGATCCCTTGAATGAGATATTACCCACTGATGAGAGTATCGTGGAAGTTATGTCTCTCAAACAAACCCCTTGGGATGATGGTCATCATCATTCCTCATTTCTCCCAAGCTCAGATGACGTTTCTGCTTGTCTGGAATCTCGTGTTCCATCTAAATTGACTGGCCCACTCCAACATCCCATTTTGGTTCATGAAGTATTGTCCCAGGGAAACATGGGTAACATTTATGCTGCCATTCCAATCGACATCTCTGTTAAACCAAGGGTTGTCGAGAATGTCCACATCGATGCATATTTTTCTCTCGACGAGGTCATGATTTATGCCGCTCTTCTTAAAGAATTATGTGATGTCTTCATATGGTCTTATGAATAAATGCCTAGAATAGACCCTAGTATTGTGGTGCAAAAAATTCCTACATATTCGGACTCGAAGTCTGTTCATCAATGGCTTCATCCTGTGCACCTGAGAAAGGCTATTGCCATTAAGGAAGAGGTTGAAAAAATTCTCAAGGCTAGTTTCATCTATTTGATACCATTGACAGATTGGGTCTCTAACATTTTCCCTGTTACCAAAAAGTAAGGGAAAATCTTAGTCTGTGTTGATTACCGTTGATATAAATCGAGCTTGTCCTAAAGACAACTACCCCACTCTTTTAATAGATCAAACTATTGACGAGTGTGCGGGGAATGATATATTCTATTTCATGGATAATTTTTCTGGCTACAATCAGATCAATAGTCTTCTGACCGATCAAAACAAGACCGCTTTTATCTATCCTTGTGGAATTTTTGTCTATAAGAAGCTCCCTTTTGGTTTAAAAAATGTCGGGCCTACCTTCCAACGGGCTATGTCCTATGCTTTTAAAGATATTAAGAACATATTCTAGCCATATCTTGATTACCTTCTAGATCATTCTGTAAAACGTTGAGATCACCCTAAACATATTAGAGTGATTTTTGTTCACTGCTGACACTATAACATATGGTTGAATCTTCATAAATGTGTCTTTTGCATAGAATTAGGTCATCTATTAGGTTTCATGGTTTTTAAAGAAGGCATATGGATTCATCCTCTCAAAGTTGAGGAAATCATCAATCTACCTCATCCCTCCTCTTTACATCAGCTGCAGAGCTTGCAAAGGAAAGCTAATTTTCTCTATTATTTTGTATCGAATTATGTTGAGGTTGCTAAAGGATTTACCTGTCTGCTGAAAAAGGGAGTCCCATTCATTTGGGATGCTTTGAAGAAATCCCTTCTCAGTGCTCCATTACTGCATCCCCTCGATTACAATCGAGATTGTTTCCTATATTTGGTCGCTACAGGCAACACTATTGGTATGGTACTATTTTAGGATGATGATGATGGTCACGAACATGTAGTTTACTACTTGAGTTGAAATTTATATGATGTTAAGACTCATTATGCTCATGTAGAAAAACTAGCCTTAGCTTTTGTCCACGCTGTTGAGCACTTCCGCCATTACATTCTCTTGCACAAGATTACAATGATTTCTGAATGTAACCCCATGACTTATATTCTTACTCATCAGTTACTTGGGGGCAAGTAATCCAAATTGATTTTCATTCTCCAGGAGTTTGACTTAGAGTTTTCTACAACTAAGTCTAAGAAATCACTAGTCTTTGTTGAATTGATCTGCGATATTCTAGCTACAGTTGATCCTTCCCTTTTTAACGAATCGATTCTTGATGAATCACTCTTTCTCATCAGTACTCTTGATCCATGGTATGGAGAGATAATTTTTTATACCCAGACCCAAAAATTTCACCCGAATATGTCTCCCTCTCAGAGGTGATGGATTCGTTACTAGTCCCAACCATACCACATCATTGGAGATACTCTTTATCAAACTGGTGTTGATTTTGTCCTCCACCGATGCTTAAATCTTAAGGAAGCTGAGAAGTTCCTTAATGACTGCCACTCTGGGGTTTATGGTGGTCATATGTATGGTTATGCTACAACTCAAAAAATCCTTCGTGTAGGATATTTTTGGCCATCTATTTTTAAATATTTCATTCTTACCATCTGAAAATGTCATGGTTTCCAAATCTATTCTCGAAAATACTGTGCACCACCCACACCCTTGCACCCAGTTGTGTCTCTCGTGCCATTTGCACAAAATGGGGCATAGATTTCATGACCTCTAACCCTTTATCGGCTGGGGGGCATGGTTATATTATTGTTGCTGTCGATTATTTTACAAAGTGGGATGAGGTGATGCCTACATATGATAATGAAGGTCAGACTGTAGCGCAATTTATTTTCAACCACGTCATAGATCGGTTTGGTGTCCCGAAAGCCATTGTCACTAACCATGGCTACCACTTTCACAATCATATGATGAAAATGCTTACTACTCAGTTGGGGCTATGTCATGATAGCTCCACTCCATATTATCCATAGGCCAATCGCCAAGTCGAAGAAGTTAAAATTTTTTTGGTAACCATGCTTTAGAAAACCATTGGGAGACACTAAAGAGACTGGCACCTCATGCTATTCTCAGCTTTGTGGCCTTTCTGAACTTCTGCTAAGACCGCTAATGGATTTACGCCATTTCAACTAGTGTATGGTCTGAAAGCTATACTCTCAATTGAGTGTGAAATCCATTCACTAAGGCTAGATATTAAACTACTTCCTAGTACTTTTCCAGAAGAAGAACGTCCGATTTATCTCAAACATCTCAATGAGAGTCGATGAATCACTACTTTTGTTATTGAAGAACAAAATAAACGAGTTAAATCTCAATGTGATAAGTCTGTCACTCCTCACGTTATCTATGAAGGTGACTTGGTCTTGCTTTATGATCAAGCCCACGATAAGATAGGGGTCAGGAAGCTTGAGCCAATGTGGCATGGGCCCTACATTATTCAATGTGTATTATAAAAATGAACCTATGAGCTAGTCAACTATTAGGGTAATCAATTGGCTGAGCCCTGAAACAAGCTTTATCTGAAGAAGTATTATGCTTAATCTCAAGTATGGTACTTTTCACATTATTGTCTTATTCATTAGTGTGCTTTTAGGTTTTTTTGGTGAGATTTTTTTCTTTGCAGACATGTTTCCTCTTCTTACCTTGTGTTCCACTTGGTTTGAAGACATCATAAAACCATTATGCCAATTTTTCTCATGGGTCTTGCCATAGCACATGAAACTTAGCTTCGGCAGCATGGGCACTCTTTGCCCCTGATGGCAAGTTGGTCAATTTACAAGGTTTTTGTCTCGACCAAACAACTAATAATATTTCCTAATATAGTGTTGTAATCAAACTATTATCAGATGCAATTTCTCTTGGTATTAGAGACTTGGTTTTCAATATGGACTCACAACTTATTGTGTTATAGTTGAATGGTCATTATTCAGTAAGAAACCCTTAGATTTTGTGCAGGTATTTACATGTTCAATTACTGGAAATAAATTTTGATTACATTACATAACACAATCCATACAATTTTAATACATTAATAGATACATTAGGAAATTATGTTTTATATCGAAATTTGCATCATATTTAAAACCCAAAAAAATCATCATATATATATATATATATATATATATATATATATAGTGAGAGAGAGAGAGAGAGAGAGAGAGAGAGAGAAAATGTAAACATTTATTTCATAAAAATCTCAAAAAATATGTGTTCCATGACACAATGGATCTACGAGCCTACATCAGTGCAAAAAATAATATAAATTCTTCTATCTGCCCACATGGTGCTCGTGATAGCACATGACATCTCGGATAACTCTCTAGAGTAAATGATGTAGTTGGCCTGGGACTCCCACTGTGTGCCTCTGAAAACGAAGTGGGATATCATTAAAATTTGTGTATTCAAGTATGCCTATGGTCAGGCTTGCCTGGATACACTCCATCTCTGCAAGTGGTTCTGCTCTCTCCTCATAAGGAGCATCCTCTATTTGGTGTGCCACCCTCCTTGCAATTGGAGACAAACCTGTTGGTCTCTCCGGTCCAACATCTGTAAAAATATCATAAGTTTAGATCTCGAAATAGATAAAAAAAACATTAAAAAGGAAAAAACCCCAAAACAATATTTTTACCTGCATCAGACCACTGTGCACCTGGTGGAAAAGGTAGATCTGGGTCTCCCATGAAAGCATTTCCGGCATATGCAAAGTCCTCCACCACAATCAGTTGACGTCGTAGATAGATGAAAATGATGTCGGGAAGTGCATCTGCTGACCCCCTCCCCGATGGGGCATAATCTCACACAATTTGAGTAGCTTCATATCTCTCGATTCAAGCCACTGGTACTGAAACAAGGGAGCTCTATTAAAAAATAAAGCAACTAGGATGGATCCATATCCGAATTGTTTCAGGCGTCCTATTTTGCACTTGGTTAGTTGGCGCTTCATGTTAGTAAACAACCCCTTACACCAATTGAACATTGTGGGAGAAATGCAATCTACAATGTATTGGAAATGAGACTTCATTACCTCATGCAACTCTTGGGGCCCAACTACACGGGCCATACAGTGCATAATTGTCCTTATAGGTAGATCAATGATGGTTTTGATATCCACATTTCCATTGGAAGTCTTTCTGGCACTTGGACAATGTATCTAGATGAGAATCCTAGTGCTCTCTCCTCCAGTACGAGCTCCAAAGAGTTGGATCCTCTCTCCTCTCCTAGACAATCCTATTATGAAATAGATGCCCGAAATTTCTAGTTCAAGTTCTTGATCCCCAATAATGAAAATTTGGCGATCAATGTCCCCTATCCTGATAAGATATTCTAACAGCTCCAGCTGAGATCTAAGTCCTGAGGTTTGGAAAACTTTAGAAATTTTCAATTCCTTGGTGCATTTATGCAATTTGGGTCTTGGAGGGCTTCCTAGTTTTCCACCTCATGACCCCTCTCTTTCCATTCAATCACCATCTTCACTGAAGACACTTGCAAAAAATGTTCAAATAACATTTTAGGAACTTTCATTGGAGTAAATTTAGAAGAGAATCATTAAAAGTGGAGTGATTTCATTTTTTAAGATCTTCTTCGTGGTCAGTGCACCTTTCAAAATGACAAAGGTGATGATGGGATGCTGGCCTAACGGGCTAGATTTCATTGATGTAGGTCTCATAGGTCGAACCCACGTTGATGGCCTACAAAATAAAATTTTGAAATCCTTCCCCCAAAACCAAAATTTATACACTAAATGACTTAAGAATGGAATGAAATTGAAGACAAAATATAGGGCTCTTAACTGCAACTGACAGATTTATGAATGGTGTCCTGGATCGGCCGCACCACTAGTCTGAAGATCGGGAGAAAGTGGGGCAAAACGTGCTTCTCCAATTTATTCCAAATAGAATGGTAAAAATGATTTACTTTGTCTATTTATAGTTTTTTGATGAAATATTTACCAATATTTTATTAATTTTTCTTGATATCGATGATGCTTGTCGTTTTTTTGCAGCAACATGATCTTTTATGGTGATAGTAATCATTTTTTACTGATGCGATGAGTTTTATTTTATCTCTTTTTCGGTCTCGTTAGAAAAATAAATGAAAAATGAACCCCTTGGAGTCATCTTTCAACTCTTTTCTGATTCTTGAAAAATGGAAATATCATCGAGTGCTTGTCATTTAGAACTCCTTAAAGCAAATGAATTGATGAGGTATTAGTATACATTTAACCCTTTTTCAGGCTGAGATTAACTATTTACGAAAAAGGAATACCTTGATCGAACATGGTCAAGAATTTCTCTCAAATATCGTTTTCTACCTTTTCGGATTCGAGGGATGATTTACAAAAACGGACATGATGGAGTTTTATTTTTTCGTTTCTTTTTCAAACTCCCTAGACATGAAAAAGACATCAAGTTATTCTTCTGTCAGACTCATAAAATGTTAAACGACAAAATACTTGTCACCATGACAAGATTGAGTTCCTACTTCCTAGGGATCGTTAAAATTACCAGGATGGATTGATTTGAAGAATTAAATTACATGCTCAACATATGATATCCTCTTCATGCTAGCTACTAAAAATAATTAGGTACTCGTTAGCAATAACAGGGAAAAATTGAAAGTGGAATGTTCTTTGTATTAGGCAGCATGTCGCTTTTGAACATGACACTCATCTACATTTCGTGTCGAGTTGGGGATATCCTTCACTCGTCACTTGCCTTCTTGGGTTTGGGAAATCCATTTGCCTCTTATTCGATCATCAATTTTTTCATCATGAACTCTGGTATAATTTTGAGTCAAATGCTGCCACACTCTGGAGTCGTGTTGCCAACATGTTCAAGAGAAGTCCTTTTCATCAAATTCAAACATCCCTTGCTTATCAGATCCTCTTTGCAATAGTCTTGAATCACTCCTATTATCTCGAGAAATCCTTTATTTCATGTTGATGATGTCAGAATCATCATGTCCCTCCTTCGATGAATCACTTCCTATCAACTTCAGCTCATTATCTGAGAAGGTGATTTAGAAACTCCTTTTCAGTACCTTAATGGAGATTGCATCCGTCAATGGCAAGTTCTTCACGTTTGAAAATAGATTCACCTCATTTGCCTTCGATCAAATGATTATGCAAGTGTTAGACTTCAACACATTTATTCACACTTGTAAATTGTGTTGTTGTACCTTGAGGTCCATTGTCATTATTTGTGGTCTCTCTCATGCCTGTTAATGATTTTCATCATTAACTGGTAATCAGGTACTTTCTACCATGTTTGACCTCAGCACATCTATTCACATGGTTAGATTCGTACATTGGGTAGATTGAGATTGTGATGAATACCCTGGATCACATTTTTTATTATCCAAGCTACATGGAGTTACTGAGTATTCATGATTGTACACATGATCCTTTCTATATGGATGGTTGTGACCATACCATGGATCCATTTCCATGATCTCTTTCAGACGGATGGTTGTGACCATGTCATGGGTTCACGTGTTATTTTATGCTTATTCAGAGATATGATATTAGACATGTTCATATAAGATATGTCATATATTGTATTATGTTTGATTTGGCAGTTTTCTTGGCAGTTCTCCAAGTCGTTGCCTTGGTTCGTAAAGAATTTTACCCATCATTTCTTGTTCTACCTTCATGCTTTAGGGGGGCATCTATTACACAATAATTTTTCACCCTATTCACTTCCTATCCCTGATCCTAAATTTCCCCATAATGAATCTTGTGCAGTATATCCACCTTGGAAAATTTCATTGTGATATCCTTTAAAGACTAAAATAAAGTTGCGTTGAAGAATTTATGAAGAAGCTTAGCTCAAACCATAAATTTTTAGGTTAGCGCTTTCTCCAGTTATATGCCCATGCTGATGGAAGTTTACACATTCTCTCCTAGCACTGTCAACACTGTTATGATTGGAAAAACCGTGCTAAACCTTTTCCTCAAATGGAGGAGAATCCTAGAGCTCTATAATATTCTAGGATGGTGAGTTGGATGTTGTTCGATGGAGATATGGTCAATCTCTATCATTTGGAGCTCTTGATCTTATCAATAGGGGATTATACCTTGAGAAGTGGGCCTTCCTCCTTCTTTCATGGGCTCCTAAATCTCTCTCCCATTATATAAATTGACCCCCATCCCTCCACTACTGGTTGGTCATTTTTTGGCTTGTATGATCATTAATCCTTCATATTCATATTCTCTATTAATGCCTAAATTTCCATTTGGGAGAAGGATCACTTGAGGAGCCTCGGTTTGGACTCATGCTACACCAAAGGGATGCCTCCAACATCAAGGACATGGTTGTAAGCTTCTTAATTTATATTATCAATAATACATCTAGTGTTTTTCTTTCTATATTTGTTTGGATATCCATACAAGTATTCTGATGCTCCTTGATATTTTAGGTAGTTAATGTTCAATGTATGCTTTGTATTGTATCACATTTGTTGTTGTCTCTAGATCTCCTGCAGGTATTTGAACACCACTAGTAGCAAGGATCGAGCCTGAAGGATTGTGGATCAAGACCTTCATCAAAGGGTTAAGCATAACATCAGGAAGAGGTAGGTCCTTTTCCCTTTCTCATACTGCTTTGGATATTTACTAAGAAAGTGTCCATTAGATACTCTTGTACATTGCTAGACCCACTCTAGTGCTAGAGAGATCCCCTCTGTCCATAGAAGAGATTGTCTTCACAAAAAAATGGGAATCGATTTCTACCCCAAAATCCTTGGGATGATGGTGATTAAAAAACATTTACCTTTTCTCTAAATCCACGTCTACAAAGTGTGCTTGGAGGCTGCTGACTACTTAGAGACTCTAGACACTAGTGGTTACTTAAAAATACATTTCTCCCAACTCTCTGAAGGAATGGATCAGAATAGAAGATAAGCCACAAAAATATTTGTTATATGGAGGGAAATGTTGAATTCCTTTGAACTTGTCGGAACATAATTCGCTTGGAGGGTCGAAAATGGTAGCAGGGTGAGAATTGGCAAGGATTCTTGTCCTAGAAGTTGGGGGAGATGCATTTTTCCTCAAGTACTTATTCAGATTCTCTTAGAGATAGGGATTACCCAAATATTTCTCATTTGGAAAATATATTTTAAAAAAACATTTGGTTCTATGGATGGAAGTCAAAAGATGAAATGGGCATTGAGGAAGCACATAGGGAGGTATGGTTAATGTATTTGGATTCATTGCAAGAGGGACACATAAAATCATTAACAGGGATGATGAGCTAGTCCATTCCTCCTCCCCAAGTGGAATATACTTACCCAGGCTTGGGTATGTACCACTAAATGTAGAAATAGCATAAGGGGCAACAATATAGTGGTGGAATCCTATTTGGAAAACAAAATTTCCTACAAAGGCTATTATTTTTATGAGGTGTGTCCTTAGAAACAAAGTCCCTACTTGGGATGTTATGTAGCAAATATAAAAAAATGGCCTTGGATGGTGCATTCTGTGAAAAATGTAAGAGGAAATAATCCCACACATATTGATAAGGTGCCCTTTTACTCTACAATTATTGAAACAATGTCAATTAGATGTTAGTTATTCCTATAACTGGAATGGTTTGTTTGTCGAGGAATCATAGAGAAATTGATACTCCAACCCAGTAACTAGAGTTTTTAGGGTGCTTCCAATGATCTTATGCTGAGGGATATGGCTGACCTAGAATAAAGCTATATTCTAGGATCTTCCTTCTTCCCCTTTTTAGGTTGTAGGTGGAGGGATATCAATCCTACCCCATTGTCCTCAAGTAAAATCTTCTCCTCCTCCCTGAGTTATGGTATTTATACAATCTAACTATTCCATTTCGTGGGCTTAGGTCTTCGACATAGCATCATAATATGAAAACATATTGAGTGGGGGTGGTGCCATAATATTTCTTCCTGAGCACCATTCCTTTCACATTAAGGTGGGATTCAATCCTGACTCTAGCAAATGAGTTGAACTACTGGCTGTTAAATCTATCATGGGCTATGCATTAGAGAGTGGTTGCTAAAGTATACAGGTCTATGGAGACACACTGCTAGTGGTTAACTAGATCTATGACATACAATAATGTAGAAAAATTGTTCTTGATCCAATTTTGGAGGAGGTCATGCATCCTAAAACAAGTTTTGATTATTTTTTTATGTTCTCATATTCATAGGGAGAAGAATAATCAAATTTATCACTTGTCAAAGGAAGGATTAAGTATTATGAAGGGTTAATGGCAGATTATAGAACAACATGAAAATACCTTTTATCATTTTTTCATAGACCATTTATGGATGAAATATGCCTTGGATATCCTTTTAGCTAGCTAAAAATCCTCTTTTATATACATTTTACTATGATATGTTATTTTTATCATCATCTATTGGTGGAGGACCTCTTCTTTTTTTTTGCAATTTTTTTTCACTTAAATTTTATATGAATCCTACATGGCAATCAATCTAGGTATCTATGAGAAACCTTATTAAATAGCTTTGTAAATAAAAAACTTTCATATAGTCTAGAACTTATTGTATGTGATTATGGTGATCAGTACAATTATATTGAATAGTTTAATACAAATAGTTTAGACATCATCTAAATCAACTTACTGCATGTTGGGGTTCCAGTGTTTTGGCCAGATTGGCAAGACCAAAAGACCAAAAAACATCACAACCACTTTGGGGCCCTAAGATCTAGCCCTCCTGGACCTGGAGAGAGAACTCTCCAATAAAGCAAAGAATGATATATCTTTGAAATCTCAAAATGAGATGTTAGGCTAGGTATGAAGCACAAAGGGGGTTTTAAAATGATTTGGTTGTTTGTTGGGTTGGTCATGAGATCATCAACTAAGAAGGTAATGGGAGGAAAGGAGCAGAGAAGCATGACGTTTCGGTAAAAGAGGATAGGTTAAGAATGTGCCATCCATTGGGCTATGGAGTCATGAAAGGGAATTACTCGCAAACAACTAAGCAAGGCTTTCATAGGGAAAGTCATCTATACTAAAGGATATTTGAGATAGATGGTGAGATGGAACAATAAGGAAAGAAAGGTGAAACACAAAGGGCAGCTTGAGATCAGACCAGAGGTCATCTAACTCTAAATCTGCTTCAGCATACTCTCAAAGGGAAAAACACTTAATGATTTAAACATAGAACTAGGCCTAAGGTCAGATAAGGACTTTTAACCTTCAATGCTTTGACACCTGCTCATGGGATCTTGGAAAGGCCAATCTCTTGAACAAGGACCCTAGTGGATAGGGCTTACACTACATCCCCGGTATCCCAAATCCTCTAGCTTGAACCCAACAAGAACAACTAAGTGACAAGCCCCAAATTCACACATCAGCTAGCAGTGAGTAACAACTACTAAACTGATTAAATTACATGAATTTTCCCTTAGATTCACTATCAGCAGAAAACATCAAAGGTAGGGAGAGTAGAAACATAGGGTACCATGCAAGGGTATATCCTATGCCAGATTTTTGATGTGTACCAGAAGACCAATGAACAACATGAAAAACTGTAATAAAACAGTGTAATAAGAGAAAACATCACCCGTAATAATAGACTAGGATCCTCTGAAATTCACTTGATTAATTGATGTCCAAAACCAGTCACATACACTGAGCTCAATGGCTGATTACAGTCTAAAATTTCTCCTCGCAGCCTACTACATTACAAACTACTCTACTACTCCTTCCCAAAACTGTTCTAACAGTAAAAAAATGAATCCCTCTAACAGCAACTACAACAACAACAACAAACTTTACAAAATGTTCTCGGGAATTCTTATAGGAGATTGGATAGCAGGAGTAGGTGATGTACATTAAATTGCTCCATTAAGACAGAGTGGAGGAAGTTTTCATGCCCACTCTGCTTAATAGCTATGTGTTGTACTCCGTACTCTGGTACGGAGCCTCTGTCAGGTCAAGATTGACCTCTGATGTTTCTTTGGAGTCCTTTTTGGCTGTAAGGCACTCTGTTTTGTCTTATGAAGAAAGAAAGGGGACTGAAGGTCTTTCTGGGCTTCAATACCTCCATTATTGTTGTCCTGATAGTTTTTGAAAGATTTCTATCAGAGAAATGGCCTTTGGGAGCTCGGGGAGGCATGGAGACTTCTACTGAGGGTGTACTGTCTGAGAAAATGTACTGTTGATGATGAAAGTAGATATGGCCTGATTCATGTGCTCTTTCAATCTTCAAACTGTGCCTTGATTTCTTGAATATAGGATTAGGTGCTAAGTATGAAATTAACATACGCGAATCCCTCTAATCTGTCTCAGCTGTTACTCTTTGCCGCTGCTGTAATAACCTCTCTGTGTTCTGAACCACATTGGTTGTGATTATGGAACATAGAGTGAATTCATTCACTCTGTATACCCTACACAGTAAAACAAACCAATTATAAAATCCAGGGGTGGCGGAGGAATGCTTTGAATGCCTAGAGGGACGGTGGTGCAACTGGGGAAACAATGGCTGTGGGGAAAAACTGAGCCGTTAGATCATAAAGGATGGATGGATGTGATCTAATAAGAGGGGAACGATGGAAGGGCTAAAGCTCAGATGGGCGATGGAGCGATTGGCTTTGGACTATTGGATTATTTTCAGATCAACAACTATGACTGGATCATAGCTCGCCAATCGGGGAGGGTCAACATCAATGCGATTGGCGATATCGGTGGCGAGCAACTACGCGATAGCTGTCAGATCTGAGAACAAATTGACGACTCTAATGTAATCGGAGGATGGTAGGAGAGAGGAAAAATGAGCGCATCGGAGTTAGTGTTGATCGTCAGATATTTTAATGATCGACGGTCCAGAACACACCCGCGGTCCGATAGTGTAAAGACCTCGCATCGGGGAATATCAAATGTGACAAGGAATGCACGCTCTGTTTATTCCGATTGCGATTAGTGCCCAGGCCTTAAGCGCTTGGTCTTGGGCACAGAGCATATTGAGGGGAAGTGGTTAGGGGCTGGCCGAAAGGGGCTGAGCCTATCATAAAGGAAGAAAAAAAGGGATTTCAAGCCAAAACAGAGGGTTTTTAAGGTTGAAAATGGATTTGGTAAAGGGAGAAAGGGACTCTTTAACCAGAAAAAGGGTATTTGAAGGGTTTAGAAGGGGATTTAGGATGATTATGAGGGTTAATGAGGAATTAGGGGAGGGGAAAAAGGTGAGGAAAATAGAGGTTTAAGGGGAGTGAAATAAGAGGGAAAAAGGCCTTTTTGGGCATTCTTTGTTACAACAGAGAGGCTTTTCTCATGAAAACAATAGTGAGGATTTATCAAAGGACAAAGGCACAAGGAGGATTCAAGGATGATGTGTTTTTATAGGAAATGCATTCCTTGAAGGCTAAAAAAAAAAACATTTAGCCCCTTGTTTGCTTTTCAAAAAATTTATAGGGGGCTAATAGTGGCTCCACATGGGGATGGCTTCTTCTTGTAGGAGTCAAGAATTTAGAAAATAAATCCTTGGAGTAGGCCAGATTCCTGATCCTTGAACCATATTTCTTCTTGGATTAGCTACCACAAATCATGAAGACATTATATCAACAGAAAAATTTTCCCAAAACAACTACCTACCCATACTATAGTCCTAGCATTTTTCTTCTGGGTGCATTTAGACTTGCAAACCCTTTACATCATCAATTTTTTCAAATAGAAAAATAAAACTATTCTATTTCTACCCTTATTACTCCATGAGACTAGATTAAACTGTTGCCCTCATATTCTCTCTACCTAGACTAATGTCTGCTAGGATTAAACCGTCTAACAAACTTATTCTCTACATTCTAAGACAGAAATTGAGAAATAGTCAAGCTAGGATTAGATTGTCTGGCTTGCTATGGACCATGGCATAAGACAAAACTGCCCATGGACTAAAAACTTTGAAGAAATTCAAAACTACTGACTGAATGCCCACAGGCTTAGCTTTATTGAGCTTTTCCTACCTACCCTATTCTAACTAGAATATTTACAAGTCCAGCTTACAAAAATTCTCTTCCAATGCAACCAGTCCATCAAGTGATCCCATGACTGGTATGTTCTGCTCAACTCCTTGAGCATGCTGGATAGGCAGGGCTGCTCCCACTCTTTTTGTTTCACAATAGCAACTTTAAAATTTTTTCTTTTTGTCTGCAACATGCCGCTCAAAAATACCTTCGATCATTCTTCAAATGTTTGCAGGAGATAATCATAAGGATTGTGAAATGATACCTGGTTATGAATGTTTGGTAGGTAGGCTTCGACCATGATTTATTCTTCTGCCACTGGATTAAGAACAATATTCTCTTGAGACAAAGTGTCTCCTTCATCTTCTTCATTTTCTGAACTAGAGGACTCATCATATATTGCAGCTGAGTCCTCTTGGAGCTCTGATGTATTCAGCTCTGATGGGCTAAGCTCTGAGAAAAGGTCCATGTATTATTGAGTAGGGATATGATCCATTGCTTCTTATTTTTCAAGAGAAGGCTCCTTGCTTTCATCCTGCTCAATAATATCTTCTTTTCTTTCCTCCTCATCTTTTAAGATGAAAGGCTGTTGATTGTGAAAATCATCACTGATGATCTGTAGTGTAACAGAGTGAAAATTCCATGAATCTTCACCTATTACAAGGCTTTCGTAGCTTTCTTCATCAATGTCATAGATAGGCTGAATTGGTTCATTTCTTCTCTGAAGTTGTTGGCCTTGATTTTCCTCCTATGAATCTACTGATGAATGTTTTATAAGCTCAGATTCCCTTTGAAAACAATTATCATCAAACAAATTAAAACTAGGAAAGTCATAATCATAAGCAATGTCACTAATCAGACTTGTCGGGTTCTCAGCAGGACTTTCTTCATTCTGATCCACAGAGGAGTCTTATGGATATGTATCATTTCTGTAAAATACTTCAGAGGTGGACTGCGTGTTTAATATTTAGTCCATCTCTTCTTCTGTCAATAGAGAAATTTCCTCTTTAACACAGACATAAGAAAAATAGTCCTTTGCTTCTTGTACGAACTGATCTGGAGGCTGGATATCTTCTTGAGCCTCATCTTGATAATTTTCCAGAGTAAGAGAAAAATCTAGACCAGGATCATCATACATGTCTTGCTCATTGTCTAGGTCTGGAGTTGGCCCTTGCTCTGGAAAATGCATGGGCTATTCTAAATAGTCATCATTTGCATTCAGACTAGCCATATAAATTTCCAGCACTTCACCAAACATGTTTGCTATTCCGTTTTATTTGTCTGCCAAAGCATTAATATTTACATCTCTGTCCATGTTTGGATCCATGTTTCTGCAAAGAAGGTCACTGCATCTTCTCAACCAGTTTAGAGTCTTCTACTAGTGGATTCATTTGGTATTTTAAGAATTATAGGGTGTGGGGTCGCCAGGTGGATGAGTTTGGATTTTGAAATAGGATGTTGTCCACCATCAGCGTAGATACCAATCTAGAGGCATTGGTCTGAGTTGTCCCCAATGGAGTCTCCATTATGTTGGGGTTCCAGTGTTTTGGCCAGATTGGTAAGACCAAAAGACTGGACAACATCACAACCACTTTAGGGCCCTAGGATCTAGCCCTCCTAGACCTGGAGAGGGATCTCTCTAATAAAGCAAAGAATGATATATATTTGAAAGCTCAAAATGAGATTTTAGGCTAGGTATGAAGCACAAAGGGGGTTTTAAAATGATTTGGTTGTTTGTTGGGTTGGTCATGATATCATCAAATGAGAAGGTAATGGGAGGAAAGGAGTAGAGCAGCAAGACGTTTTGGTAAAAGAGGATAGGTTAAAATGTGCCATCCATTGGGCTATGGAGTCATGAAAGGGAATTACTCGCAAACAACTAAGCAAGGCTTTCATAGGGAAAGTCATCTATACTAAAGACTCTTTAAGATAGATGGTGAGATGGAACAATAAGGAAAGAAATGTGAAACAAAAAGGGTAGCTTGAGATCAGACCAGAGGTCATATAACTCCAGATTTGCTTCAGCATACTCTCAAAGGGAAAAACACTTAATGATTTAAACTTAGAACTAGGCCTAAGGTCAGAGAAGGACTTTTAACCTTCAATGCTTTGACACCAGCTCATGGGATCTTGGAAAGGCCAATCTATTGAACAAGGACTCTAGTGGACAGGGCTTACAATAAATCCCCGATATCCCAAATCCTCTAGCTTGAACCCAACAAGAACAACTAAGTGGCAAACCCTGAATCCACACATCAGCTAGTAGTGAGTAACAACTACTATACTGGTTAAATTACATGAATTTGTCCTTAGATTCACTATCAGTAGAAAAAATCAAAGGTAGGGAGAGCAGAAACATAGGTTACCATGCAAGGGTATATCCTATGCTAGATTTCTGATGCATACCAGAAGACCAATGAACAACATGAAAAATGTAATAAAACAGTGTAATAAGAGAAAACATCACTTGTAATAATATACCAGGATCCTGTGAAATTTGCTTGATTAATTGATGTGCAAAACTAGTCACATACACAGAGCTCAATGGCTTATTATAGTCCAAACTTTCTCCTCCCAGCCTACTACATTACAAACTACTCTACTACTCCCTCCCAAAACTGTTCTAACAGTAAAAAATGAATCCCTCTAATAGCAACTACAGCAACAACAACAAACTTTACAAAATGTTCTCAGGAATTCTTATAGGAGATTGGATAGTAGGAGTAGGTGATGTACATTAAATTGCTCCATTAAGATAGAGTGGAGAAAGTGTTCATGCCCACTCTACTTAATATCCCTGCGCTGTACTCTGTACTCTGGTTCGGAGCCTCTGTCAGGTCGAGATTGACCTTTGATGTTTCTTTGGAGTTGATCTGAAATCGTGAGAACAAACTATTTCTCATACAGAGATGGACTGTAGGGGCATTCACCGGATGTTTCACCTTTCTAGGAAAGGATGAATCTGGAGGCTACCTAGCCCTCTACAGACTCTGCCTAAAGAAATAATACGTAATCACCAATATCTAGATCAATGAAAGTATTTTGTTTTTAAATTCAAAGTATTCATTGATCTTTTTTTAATGTGAATAAGCAAGAATATATGTTCTGCAATTGAAGTGTAGAGGTTTGACGTTAAAATAACAAGTTTTGATTACTGTATAAACTTGTTTGGGGAAAACATGCTTATGAAAATTTACTGTTTAAACTATCAGAATCTGGAAATAAACAGCCAAAATATACAGAGTGACAGCAGATATTTGTTTAAGCGGTTCACCCCTCTCTTGGGCTACCTCCGCTGGTCCAAAAGCCTCTAATTAGGCTCAGTCCTCTTTTGATTAAATGCTGAAAATGAAATTACATCTGTATAAAAGCCTCTAAAGGCAAAATATACTGCTAAAATAGACTCAGAAGATCCAAATCAGTCTAAAATGACTACAAATTCACCTCCATTGGATGAAGGTAGTCCAATGCAGCTCTCTTTCCCTTTGGCCCTGATGGCTCCACGATCAAAAGCGCTGTAAAATTCGTAGATAGAATGCCCTGGTGGCTCTACAGACACTTCCAACAGCTCCAGAATGATCTCTACACCCAAAATCAAAAAAAAATTCGTCTCAAAAGACCTCTCCTAGCCAAAGTTATGGCACTTTTACTCCAACTGCGAGTTACACTAAACAAACTCCAGCTAAAACTGGAGACACCGCCAGATAGGTCCGACAAACTTGGAGTCGGCGCTGAATTTGGAGGGACCACCGTAATTACCGCCAAAGGACGGGGCTCTAGGATAAGGTCCATGGGACCAAGCCCGTCAGAAAAGGTGTATTAACTTGAGTTTTATGCGCGCATTTAACAAATTGCAAACCATTTTATTAAAAGAGTTCTGCTCCGGGCGCGGGTCCATAGGACCACGCCCCCACCACTGCGCGCCAAAGAAAATCTCCGCCCAACTGTTTAAAAAATCAGTGATGTGGTCCAATGGTTATTGCGTTGGTTTGCCATCCGCCTGACCCGGGTTCGATTCCCTCTGCGTCACAACAAATTTTAAATAGCCCACGTTTCATAGCCACGTACCATATTAAATCCGCTCCAACATTTGAAGCACGTGCCCTTTTAAAAACATTATGTTATGGGGTTTGAACCGCTTCATAAAACTTTCGAATTTTGAAACTTTAATAACATATGTGTAAACGTTGCCACATTTTTAACTTTGTTATAACATAGATTTTTTTTAAAAACTATGGTATGGTATTTTAATTAATTTAATTAAAAAAAATTTAATATTTAATTTATATATATAAAACTTTAATATAATATATGATTTTTAAAATCAAATAAAATATTAAATATTTATATATATATAAAAAAAACATTAATATAATTTTAATTAAAATAAATAAATAAAAATTTCCACACATAGAATTAAAAAATTTCCTTTCAAAATTGAAAGTTATTGGGCGATTTTAAAGTGCAACAACTTCTTCATACGGCGTCGGATTTGAGTGTCGTTCACGGCGTTGGGATCGTATCGACGAGCACTTTCCAGTCGATCTGTTTTGGAGCAATTCTGAGCAACTTCATTTTTGAGCATTTTTTTTTTCAAAAGACTTGATCTCCTGATCACACCTCCCAAATGGGAAGCTTTTGGACCCTCAAAATCTTTTTGATTACTGAAACTGATGATGTGGAGATTGATTCTCCACTCTTCCACCCTTGAACAACTGAAATCTACCCGATTTCATCAACTGAAGCTTTTGAGAAAATGACAACCTGTCTCTGGAATCAACTGATCTACCATTGCTAAGATTGACTGAGTCATGATGCAAATGATTAAAATTTGCAGAACAACAATTGTACTTTGCAGAAAATAAAATTTCTCTACATTGATCAAACTTCCAGAAAGACTTAAAATAACCTTCACCTTTCAAACTGTTCCCATGGCGAATTGTACCATTCTGAAACCAACTTTTTCCCATGCTGAATTTTGTGTCCTTCTTGCTGCTTGCACTGCTTTGCTTTGACACTTCATTCACTACATTGGCTGACCCAAAAGGTAATTCGTGCAACACAACATCATCTTCTTTCAAAGACGAACTGTTATCAAACTGAGACAAATCATTAGCAACATCATAAAATGGCAAATGCTCAAAATCTGGTTGTTTCAACATCAACAAAGTTAGACTTTGACTTGCATTAACCAATCTCTTCAATTGACTTGCATGTAGTAAAGAAGATTCCATCTTCTTCTTGTGAGCTCTCACAATGTACTCTTTACCATCTTTGAACAAGTGATACTTGTTTTCATGGCGATGAAAGATGGCCTTCCTGTCAAACAAATAAGGACTTCCCAAAACAATACCTGAGATATCAAGCGGCACCACATCAAGTTCCACTGTGTCAATAAAGTGTGCAGTTATTGCAAAGTGCAATATGCACTTCCTTGAGACTTGCAAATTAGCATCCTTGCATATCCATCCAAGTGGATAAGGCTTTGGATGTGGAATGGTCTCAAGTTTCAGCTGCTTGACCAAATCTTCAGAAATAAGATTAGCTTGTGACCCACTGTCAAATAGTGTGTCAATTTTGGTATGCTTGGAAATTACCCTCACATGGAAAATCTCTATCCTCCTCTTTTCATCATGAGTATCTTTGTGACAATTCAAAGAGCTAGAACTAGGAATTGTGTCTTGCACCACTTCTTTCCCCTTAATGTTCTTCAAAACCATGCCTATGCTTTTTGTCTCATCTCCTGAGTCTAACCCTAAGTCTTGCTCAACTGTTGCAACAACTTTCTCCTTTTCTTTGGTCTTGTTTTTGTTCTTGTATTTTTCTGGTTTCAGTTCAGGATGAAGTTTCCAACAATGATCTTCATCATGACTAGTCTTCGAACAGTTCTTGCAAAAGAACTTTCCTTTGTCCTTTCTTGAATTAGCAACTCTCCTCTTTCCTTTGTTTTTAAAAGTACTATCCTCATCAAAAGCATCAAAAGCATTCTTTCCTCTAGCTTCTAAATGTGTAGCCTGCACACAGACTTCATCTAAGCTGGTAGGATTAAACATTAGGATAGTATGTTGCAGATAATTGTGCAAAACTCCTATGTATTTCAACAAGGTATCTTGACTTTGTAAGTCTACTCCAAGTAGAAGTGCTCTCCTTCTAAACTCTTGGGTATAATCTTGCACATTTTGACCTTTAAGTTGCCTAAAACTTTGCCAATTCATGATTGCTTTTTGAATATGAGCAAGAGGATAAAACTGTTTCTTAATAGCAGTAATAAACTCAGACCATGTTAGAGTTATCTTACCATGCTTTTTAATCTCCTCTCTAGTCTTGGATTCCCACCAAACCAAAGCTGCTCCTTCCATTCTCAAAGAGGCTAATTGGATTTTTGTGTCATCATCATGAAAATTCTGAATTCTGAGATAGACTTCCAGCTGTCTAATCCAGTTATCCAATTTTTCTGCATTAACATCACCATTAAACATTGGCAACTCAAACTTTACATCAAGCTTCAACAAAGGATTTTTAAAAGAGGTTTTTGTTTGTGTGACTGATTAACAGAAGTAGAAGAGGATGATGTGGAGGAAGAGGATGACGATGGAGATGAAGGATCACCATTTCCTCCATTCCCTTTCTTAGACTCATCTTTATCTTTCTTCCCTCCTGAAGAACCTCCTTCTTCTCTTTGGTTTCTAGACCCTTCTCCAGTAATTCTGTCGTTTCTCTCCTGGTATAGGATTCTAACCATCTCAGTCAAATCCAAGAAAGATTTTCTAAAGACTCTTTCTTCTTCCTTGGGATCCATTTCCTCATGTACTTCTCCTTCTCTGGATGACATGCTTGTGGCTGATTCAAAGGCTACTGAGGATGAAATGGAAGGTGGATGTAATGGCACTCTAGCCCTCCTTGGTTGAGGATTAACTTTTTATCTAACCAGTTGACCTTCCCCTCTTTGCAGTTTCAGCCTAGTAAGCATCAAGATTTGCAGAACCACACAATTAACTTGCACAAATTTCACAATCTCTTAAGAAAAACCTTGAGCTTCAATACCAACCTGATCTGAAATTGTGAGAACAAACTATTTCTCATACAGAGATGGACTGTAGGGGCATTCACCGGATGTTTCACCTTTCTAGGAAAGGATGAATCCGGAGGCTACCTGGCCCTCTACAGACTCTGCCTAAAGAAATAATATGTAATCACCAATATCTAGATCAATGAAAGTATTTGTTTTTAAGTTCAAAGTATTCATTGATCTGTTTTTATGTGTGAATAAGCAAGAATATATGTTCTGCAATTGAAGTGTAGAGGTTGGATGATAAAATAACAAGTTTTGTTTACTGTATAAACTTGTTTGGGAAAAGCATGCCTATGAAAATTTACTGTTTAAACTATCAAAATCTGAAAATAAACAGCCAAAATATACAGAGTGACAGCAGATAATTGTTTAAGCGGTTCACCCCTCTCTTGGGCTACCTCCGCTGGGTCCAAAAGCCTCTAATTAGGCTTTTCCTCCTTTGATTAAATGCTCAAAATGAAATTACATCTGTATAAAAGCCTCAAATGGAAAAATAGACTGCTAAAACAGATTCAGAAGACCCAAATCAGTCTAAAATGACTACAAAATCACCTCCATTGGACGGTATTAAATAAAACTCCTCACTGCCGCCCCCGTACGATGGCTCCACGATAAAAAACTGTTGTAAACCGCGGATATGGTGCCTGGTGGCTCTGCAAACACTTCCAACAGCTCCAGAATGATCTCTACACCCAAAATCAAAAAACAATTCGTCTCAAAAGACCTCTCCTAGCCAAAGTTATGGCACTTTTACTCCAACTGCCAGTTACACTAAACAAACTCCAGCTAAAACTGGAGACACCGCCAGATAGGTCCGACAAACTTGGAGTCGGCGCTGAATTTGGAGGGACCGCCGTAATTACCGCCAAAGGACGGGGCTATAGGATAAGGTCCATGGGACCAAGCCCGTCGGAAAAGGTGTATTAACTTGAGTTTTATGCGCGCATTTAACAAATTGCAAACCATTTTATTAAAAGAGTTCTGCTCCGGGCGCGGGTCCATAGGACCACGCCCCCACCACTGCGCGCCAAAGAAAATCTCCGCCCAACTGTTTAACAAATCTGTGATGTGGTCCAATGGTTATTGCGTTGGTTTGCCATCCGCCTGACCCGGGTTCGATTCCCTCCGCGTCACAATAAATTTTAAATAGCCCACGTTTCATAGCCACGTACCATATTAAATCCGCTCCAACATTTGAAGCACGTGCCCTTTTAAAAACATTATGTTATGGGGTTTGAACCGTTTCATAAAAATTTCGAATTTTGAAACTTTAATAACATATGTGTAAACATTGCCACATTTTTAACTTTGTTATAACATAGATTTTTTTTAAAAACTATGGTATGGTATTTTAATTAATTTAATTAAAAAAAAAATTAATATTTAATTTATATATAAAAAACTTTAATATAATATATGATTTTTAAAATAAAATAAAATATTAAATATTTATATATATATAAAAAAAACATTAATATAATTTTAATTAAAATAAATAAATAAAAATTTCCACACATAGAATTAAAAAATTTCCTTTCAAAATTGAAAGTTATTGGGCGATTTTAAAGTGCAACAACTTCTTCATACGGCGTCGGATTTGAGTGCCGTTCGCGGCGTTGGGATCGTATCGACGAGCACTTTCCAGTCGATCTGTTTTGGAGCAATTCTGAGCAACTTCATTTTTGAGCATTTTTTTTTTCAAAAGACTTGATCTCCTGATCAGGAGTCCTTTCTGGCTATAAGGCACTCTGTTTTGTCTTCTGAAGAAAGCAAGGGGACTGAAGGTATTTCTGGCTTCCATACCTCCATTATTGTTGTCCTGACAGTCTTCGAAATATTTTTGTCAGAGAAATGGCCTTTGGGAGCTCGGGGAGGCATGGAGACTTCTGCTGAGGGTGTACTATCTGAGAAAATGTAGTGCTGATGCTGAAAGCAGATATGGCCTGATTCATGTGCTCTTTCAATCTTCAAACTGTGCCTTAATTCCTTGAATATGGGATTAGGTGCTAAGTATGCAATTAACATGCTCGAATCCCTCTAATTCATCTCTGTTGTTACTCTCTACCAGTGTTGTAATAACCTCTCTGCATTCCGAATCACAGTGGTTGTGATTATGGAACATAGAGTGAATTCATTCACTCTGTATACCTTGCACAGTAAAACAAACCAATTATAAAATCCAGGGGTGGCGAAGGAATGCTTTGAAGGCCTGGAGGGATGGTGGCACAACTGTGGAAACAATGGCTGTGGGGAAAAACTGAGCCGTTAAATCATAAGGGATGGACGGCTACAATCTAATCAGAGGGGAACGATGGAAGGGCCAAAGATCCAATGGGTGATGGAGCGATTAGCTTTGGACTGTTGGATTATCTGTAGATCAACGGTTATGACTGGATCAGAGCTCGCTAATCGGGGAGGGTCAACAACAGTGCGATTGGCGAGATCGGCGGCGAGAAAATACGCGATAGCTGTTGGATCTGAGAACAGATCGACGACTCTCATGTAATCAGAGGATGGTAGGAGAGAGGAAAAATGGGCGCGTTGGAGTTAGCAATGACAGTCAGATATTTTAAAGGTCAACAGTCCAGAACACACCTGCGGTCTGATAGTGTAAAGACTTCGCATCGGGGAATATCAAATGTGACAAGGAATGCGCGCTCTGTTTCTTCCGATTGCGATTAGCGCCCAGGCCTTAAACACTTGGTCTTGGGCGTAGGTCATATGGAGGTGAAGTGGTTAGGGGCTAGTCGAAAGGGGCTGAGCCTGTCATAAAGTAAAAAAAAAAGGATTTCAAGCCAAAACAAATGGTTTTTAAGGCTGAAAAGGGATTCAGTAAAGGGAGAAAGGGACTCTTAAACCAAACAAAGGCCATTTTAAGGGTTTATAAGGGGATTTAGGATGATTATGAGGGTTAATAAGGAATTATGGGAGGGGAAAAAGGTGGGGAAAACAAAGGTTTAGGGGGAATGAAATAAGAGGGAAAAAGGCCTGTTTGGGCATTCTTTGTTACAACAGAGAGGCTTTTCTCATGGAAATAGCAGTGAGGATTTATCAAAGGACAAAGGCACAAGGATGCTTCAAGGATGATGTGTTTTTAGATGAAATTCATTCCTTGAAGGCTAAAAAAAAAACATTTAGCCCCCTGTTTTCTTATCAAAAAATTCATAGGGGGATAACACTGCACATAGTGACGTGTATATAAAAATGTAACTTTGTATATTTTTTAAAGTGAAATAAAGTTTTGGTTTTTTCCAAGGAAAATAAAAATAAACCTTCCAAATAGTGAAAATATAATGCCAATTGAAAATCATATGAAAATTTTTGCCTCATTCAAGTTGACGTAACATGTTGATCACCATGGTACAAAGGGATGCCACATCATAACCCTCGCTACTCATGAATATGGGACTAGCTACATGTGGAATTTAAAGAAGACTCTAGGAGGTCCAAAAAGATAAATCTAATTAAGGGTTGAGGAAGTGCAAAAACTACCCTTGTATGACTATCGAGAAATGTTAAATACTGGGCCATTGGGAGGAGAAGTGGCTCCATTCGATGCCATTGTATTTGTTCCATAGTTTAGAAAACCAAATAGAATTGGGAAGTTATATAACATAATGAGGGGGGGGGGGATACGATTCTATAATATCATTATAGGTCTTAGGAAAATCCATAGAGAGTACCTTTTTCTTTGTATTTACATATTTTCAGAGTAATCTCACCTTCTAGTTTGGTATTCTCTCGCATATAATTCTCAAGGGAAATATTGTGTTTATTTGTGGATGGTGTGTAAGTATTTTTTTTCTTTATTTTTTTCACCTTATCTATTTCATACATTTAAGTATAACACCAATAATTAAAAAAATTGAGATATATGGAAATTAACCTTCATAGTAAGGATTTTAGTACTTTATCAAATTTGTTGTGATGATTTATTCCAATGGAATATCCATGGTAGTTTACAGATCATATTAGTATTAGAGCAATTTTATTTGGGGTATTTCGTGGGAATCTTATAGGGACGCAAGAACTAGTTTAAGAACAAAGTTGCAAAACCCTAGCTATGGTCGATGAGTTTTTTTCACAAGAAACCTCAAGATTTGGTAAAATATAGAATTGTGAGGTTGGAAGAAAAAGTTTTCTACATCAGCCACAATATGAACCCCCTCATGGTATCTCTACCAAGAAATATTGGACCATTATAAGAGGTTATATGTTCTAACTCAAATATCAGATTAGAGGGGAAACCGATAGAATCAAAGACCCAAAAAAGGAGTCGGGGAAGGAATCCAAGAAAGAGTAGTTGTGTTCCAGTGTCATTAACCCTTCATAATCCCTATTCAAAATTGAAGGAAAAGTGGATAGAAATTCACACCAATTGAGATTGATGCATTAGAATTAGATCATTAGTTGAAGAAACAAGAAGTTTATTTTAGTTTTCACTGTGTAAATGAAGAAAAATAGATATCATTTGTTAAAATGAAGTTAGAGGGCCATGCTTTAACATGGTGGGAAATTCATTGAAAAACACTTAGGCTCAAGGGTCATCCACTAGTAACTAAGTGGGAGGAGTTAAAAATATAATTAAATCCCAATTCTATCCTATTAGGTTTGTAGAAGGCTGATGGATCCAATGACACTATTTTAGGCAAAAGCAAGGGCACAACATATAAGAATACAACTCTGAGTTCAAAAAGGTGGCCATCATGTTATATATCTATCCCAAGAACCCAAAAATACTCCTCAAGTATCTAGGGGGCCTACATAGTCATCTATTAAAGAAAGTGATGCTTTTCAAACCATGGACACTAGATGAGGCATGTGTATAAAGTACAATATTTGGAAAATATAGTCCATTGGAAAGGGAAACGAATAAGTTCCATGCAAAAGGAAAACTAGGAAGCTTCCAAGGAAAGGAAGAATAAGTATAAAGTGGGGAAGGATAAGATGAAGGTTTAAACTACACATCAGTGCAAGTATCCAAATAACCATTATAAACATTAAAATAGTAATGGTGACACTAAGGAAAAGTGTTGGAAACTACATCTAGAATTGTACATGAAGAACCACAAGAAGGATGCAAAGAAAAATAAAAATATATCCATAGATTCAAATAATCAAGTCAAATTAAACTCAAATGTGGATGATAATATTCTATTCACATTAGTGAAAAAGGAGATGAATTTGAGTAGATTTTATTACTAGGAAGAGAAGGATATGAACAAACTATTACACATCAAGATCCAGGTCAAGAAGAACAATATATGTGCTCTATTAAACTCTAGTTTGGATGCTAATCTCATTGTAATGGATCTTCTTAAAAAAAATGGATTGAAGGTTTGCGATCATTCTATACTATATCCATTGGGATGGGTAAACAAGGATGAAAGGATCAAGGCAATGAAATAGTGTAAGATTAAATTTGTTTCAAGTTCTTATTTTATTGATGAATTGGAATTGGGTATATTAACACTTGATGTATGTGGAGTAGTGCTGAAAACCCTTACATCTATATTATGGATGAAATCCTCATGTGGAGATCCAACCAATACCACCTAATCAAGGATGGGAAGTCATATATCATCAATGTGTTTGAAGACAAGTCAAATATCTCACTAGTAAGTGCCAACCAAGCAAAGAAGTTGATTAGTTCTAGAAATAAATATTTTTTACTTTTCTTGAAAGAGATAGTCAAAATATGAATCAATGTGAGTAGAAGAATCCTTATAAGGGTGTATTAAAAAGAAAAAACATCATTTGGAGGACAAATTTGTATAGATAGTCCACTTTGGAAGTAAATGAAGTGAAGAAATGGTTGCAATAGTTGCTAGAGTAGGGTGTGACTCAGCCAAGCACCTCACCTTGTGGGTCAGTAGTCATAATTATACAAAATAAGGATGGGAATTGGAAAATATGTATCAAATATTGATTATAGAGAATTAATCAAGATTACACTCAAGAATTGTACCCTCTACCTAGGATTAATGATCTTTTGGCTCAATTACAATACACAAAATACTTCACCAAGTTGGATCTCAAGTCAAGATACCACTAGATACATGTCAAGGAATAATAAACCTATAATATTTCCTTGAAGACAATAAAAGGTTTGTATGAATGATTCGTCATGAATTTTTTTTTATATAATGCACAACTATGTTTACGAGACTAACAAATGATGTATCATAACCATATATTGATTCATTTGTTATATTCTATTTCAATAATATATTGGTTTATAGTGATACCTTGCAGGATAACATCTCCTATCTAATGTAGGTGTTAGAGACTTTGAGGAAACAAAATTTGTTGGATAACCTCGATGAATGTAAGTTTTCTTAGAAGTTTTTGGTCTATTTGGGGAGTGTAATTAGTGAGGAGGAGCTCAAAATAAATCATGTAAATATGGAGGCCATCATGAAATGGTTAGTTCCAACAAATGTCACTAAATTTAGGAGCTTTATTTCAGAAACAAATTACTTACATAAGTTCATTTCTTTAGTTTGAGTAATTTTTGCACCACTCCGCGCCATAAATATGAGGTATGGGAGTTTCCAATGGAGGAAGAATCAACATAATTATATTAATGAGTTAAAAAGAAATATTATCCAAGCACTATTTCTCACATTACCATACTTGTAGAATCCTTTTGAAGAGGATACAGATGCAAGTGGGTATTCCATAGGAGAAATTTTTACACGAGGAAGGCTTGTATGCTATCATTTTGAAATATTTCCTAGGGAAATTCTCAATTTAATTACATGTGACAAGGAAATATATGACTTAGTTCAATTTTTCAAAAATAGGAAGCGTCATATGATGGGAAATAAGACTATCATCCATGTATATCACCAACTACTACAATATTGGCAGGTCAAAATTAAGATACAACAAACCAAACATTACATGTGGATGGGTTTTTCACAAAAAATCATCCAGCCATCAAGTATAAGAGGGGTATCCCAAAAAGGTGTGAATACATTCTTTCAAGGCCACCCACATCCAAGATTACATCATTGGTTACTCTGATGCACATGGATCCTTTTACACATGATGCATACAAAGAAGCATTCACTGAAATTAGGACTTCAAGGAGGTGTTTAGCAACCATAGAGACAAATTCATATATAATAAGGTGGCAACAAGGCTAATGTCATTTCTGGAATGGGTTAATCTAAAATCTCGACAAGCTCTATGTTATTAAAGGTGAATGCTTACAACTAATTAGAGAGGTTCACACCTCCAAGTTTACACGACCTTTTGGTGTTAGGAAGAAAAATTCCAACTTATAGATGTATTTTTATTAGCCTAGAATGAAATAATATGTATCACAATACATTTGAGGAATAAAAAGAATCAAGTTATATAATATCCCTTATCGATACTCACTAGACCTTGGGAAAGCATTTATATGGATTTTGTGGGAGGTTTTCCAATAACTAGGAAGGGACATGACCATCTATTTGTGGTAGTTTATAGGTTTAGTGAGTTTTCCATTCTCATGCCCTAAAAAAATACCATTAAAGGGAAAAGAAAAAACAAGCATGTTCTTTTAACATGTTTGGGTGCACTTTGGGAAAATAATGAGTATAATCTCAAACATGGATACCATATTTCTCAATGCATTTTGGACAACATTGTGAGAGAAGACATGCACTAAATTGAAGTGATCTACAACATTAAATCCACATATAGATGGGAACAAAAAATTAGTCAATAGGATTTTTTTACATATTTACAATCAAAATCATTCAAAGATATAGGATTAAATATTATCTATATACAACACACTTCTAATAGCGTAATACACATTTCTACTAGTAACTCACCTATTGAAACTTGCCTTTGATATTTTCCACCTTCACCGTTGGATGTTGTATATGGAAAATAAGGAGTGAAAAAATACCTCATATTAAACAGATTAAGAGTAGAAAAATTTGTTGAATTTTTTTTGGCAAATCCATTTGCAAGTATAAGAGATGTTGAAGGAGACATAGGTAAAATATAAGGCCATTTTTTATCAACTAAGCCACTAAGAGTGGGAGATAGAGTTTGGTTACAACTGAACAAAGAAATATTATAGGGTCATGGTAAGAAGATCAATGATATTTGGTATATTAATTTTGAGATATTGGAAAAGGTGGGTGATAATGCATAGAAACTCACTCTATTGACATATATGCACACTTACTTACTAACGAACAAAATCTATCATCCATCCATGCTAGATTAGGAAGATGAGTGTGTCTTACCTTCCATAGAGGACTTGGAATGAGATGTTGAGGCAAATTTGATAAAAATAATATTTTTTCAGAAGAGGTCCAGAACTATAAGACATGGGTAGCATGACCTTTGCTAAATTGAGTTGAAAGGACAACTTATAAGCAAAAAAAAAGTGGTACTCTAAGGAGAAGGTAGAGGAAAAATGTCCTCACATCATTTAGTGAAGCTTGTGGGCACAAAAACACGAGTCTAAATGGTGATTAATGATCCATATTAGATCATTATATTATTTTTCATCTATATTTATGCTTTCAGAGTGGAAAAAATTGGAGGAATTAGCTTGCAAGGTCATTCTAACAATAGGTCCTAGTTCAGAAAATTGGGGTTTGAAACCTTTCAAAGCCATTTTGAGGCATAAAATGAAATTTATTGGGGTAAAAATTTTCTTTGCCTTAGCTCAAACCCATTATTTTTTTAATACATTCAGACCTTTCCAATGATGCGAAATTTTCATTAATCAAAACTCGTATGCGAAAGTGACACATGTCACAAGTTTACCTATTGTGTTGACCACTTTGGTATAGAAGGATTCCACATTAGCCCTTGTTACTAATGCATATGCAGCTAGCCACATGTGGAATTTTAAGAATATTACAAAAGTTCCAAAACTATAACTCTAATAAAAATTTGAGCGAGTAAAATTCCTACCCCTAGATGGTTATCGAGAAATGTTAAATATTGGACCACTCAAAGGAGAAGAGGTTCCATTCTATGTAACTGTATTTGTTCCATAATTGAGTATGACATAACAAGGGGGATAAAATTCTATAACAACCTTATAGGACATAATTTTCATGTAACTCCATAGAGAGTACCTTTTTCTTTGTATTTACATATTTTCTTACTAGGGAAAAGAGAGGAAAGAAATATCACTTTCTAGTTGTTTCTTCTCTCTCAGGGGTTTCTAAGGTAACTCTTGTGTTTATTTTTGGATGGTGCGTGAGTACTAATTTTTTATTATTTAATTTTCATATTTAAGCTATCCCATATAATTAATCATAAAACTAGTTATTTCCTGAGATCTAAAGGAAATTAATCTTCATAGTAAAAATTTCAGTGTTTTATCATATACGTTGTGATGAATTGTTTGAGTGGAATATCGATGGAAGTTAAAAAATTAATATTTTTTCATGTTCACCTATTTGATCTCTCTAAACATGTTTAACATGTTGGTTCATAGTCATTTTTTTGAATTGGTAATGCTACATGTACATACATTATTAGTGAGGACATTGTTATAACATTGATACCTAATATTGGTATTAGCCTGTCGACAACTTAGTATGTAATTTATTTCATCCTCATTTTTGCAATAGTTACTTAACGGTAACAAAACACATAATTAATATTGAAACACAAAATTTCTCAACCATTTTTTATTTTATTTTTGGTTTGGTCAAGATCATTGTAAATATAATGCATAGTTTTCCATATATGGGGTTATTGGTATGAGATAGATGGGGGGAACGAGGCTGTCATCCCACTAGCTAGAAGAGGCAGAGATGTGGCATCACCCCCCCGCCATGACTTCCTAATGAACATCCCATTAGTCTTGGGTATAATTTGAAATTAATCTTCTTTCATTTGGTTGTTCATTCTCTCTAGTATGTATTAATGTTAGATATTTCTCGACACTTGTAGGGACATTAGTTAGTTAAATCCTCCCATAATTGGCTCCTAGATGTTGTATGCAATTCATATCTCACGTTGCTCATTGTTTATGTATGGAGGTGGAAAATCATTATGGCATGATATAATAGACCCTTCCACCTTATTGGGTTATTCTTCGGTAGTGGAAGGTCTTACATCAAGTTAACTCGGCCTCCATAGTCATGTCATGGAAATTTGGCCATAAAATTCCATAGTTATCAATTTCCTTGAAACTAAAAACTAACACCACCATTGTGTCTGGCTTGTCAATAGATTTGTGAAAATATAAATTTTATCATGACCTGAGCCATGGACCAAAATTTATGGCCATTTTAACTCAACCTTTTTTAACCCTGCCATGTCATCATGGCTACCTTGTAGCGCTCATGCTGTGGCCCATATGGCTTTCACTATCAACATAGGAGTCATCTGTGGCAACCCATGTCCTCTTGGGCCTTGCCACATCATCACTCCCTTATATTATTCATAATATAGGTATTGGTGTTAGTTACTTGGTTCTCAACGCGATTGCATATTACAAATGGGTCCGAGGCAAGATATACTCCTTCCACATCAATTAATGGGTGGAATTCCCATCTCGGTCCCTGTCAATCATGGCCCTTTTTCTCAACCACTCCTTACCATGCATGCCAGAGTTTCTCCCGAGGTATGAGGGCCTCAAGGTTCCAATACATGAATATGTTTGTCAATTTCTTGGGGAAACTTCCTACAAATCTTGACCCCGTCAATCTTGGCCCCTTTTCCCATGTCACACCTCTTTTCCTCCCAGGGTCCTGAGACATGAATATCTTTGTCAATTTCATGGAAATTTCTTATCAATATCAACCCCATCAATATTTAATTATTTATATATAGATATGACAAAGGGAAGCCTTCGACACTTAGCCATTTAAATCTATCCCTCCCGAGCCTAACACGTACATAATAGTTAACAAGGACTCCCTCAACTCTTAGTCAAATATGGGCTATCCTCCACGATATTACAAAAAACATATACATGTTAAAAATAATGTCCTAAACTCTTGGAATTATTTTCCTATCTCTCCTGAGCTTGTCAACTCCCTTTATTGACACGTAGAGAATTATGGGTTTCTCTCCTAAGAGTTAACACATACATACATATAAATTATTTACACAAAGATGACCTAATTCATCATAATAGATTACAAAACCACTCAGGAAGCCATAGTTGATTACCACAAGAATAAAAAAGTTACAAGGAGCATCAAGCCTCCCACACATGTGAAATTATGATTTAGTCACTCTTCTAATGAATATGAACATGACATAAGACAACAATATAACATTATAGTGCAAATTTATTTGACAATAGCATAAGAAAACCACTTATATTATTTTAAACATGAGTCTTGAAACTAAGATTGGGACTCTAAATCTCCACCCAACATTAGATTGAATGCACTACTATATTTCTTGTAGCCAATATCCCATAATATAGATCCATGATTCGAGGGAATACTCAGTCAGTCTTAGCTAGACTTCGTACTCATCTTCTGAGAAAATGGGGTCATTTACCAAGTTGTTTATCAATTGTCACACTTCAAGGAAAGCACTATAAATTTACTATAGCTCACAATTTATGGGTAGTTTATCAACTTACTTGATAATTTATAAGTGGTTTATCAGCCCTTCTTGTCCAACACTCAAAATTTTATCATTCCTTTCAACAAATGCCCCAGGAATGCTACCCTGCTTGGTCACTTCTCAGCCTTGTTGGAGAGCACTAAGGGGCTTATCGACTTCTCAATAATCCCTTAATGGTTTATTAGACACATAGGAAACATCATCACTCATGAATCTCCTTTGATCATTCTAGTGAATTCTCTAAGCTGGGACACTCATAGTCCACGGCTTCATAAATTTCACACAGGGAATTCTATTCCATCAGCTTCAACAAGATTTTCCAACTCTTAGCATGCAATTCAAAACATCATTCCTATAGCATTTTATTTTCCTCCGATATTCTCTCTGGATTTCTCTCTTTTGATATATAAATTCCCCTGCTATATTACTTGTGTCTTTTTTCCTTCATTGGGTTTCTCATACCCCCCTATCACTTTCATTCCATCAACATGGTAGATGTGGGGGCTTCCCTTGGAGATATTCTTGCTAACTGTTGGGTGAGGTGTGTGGGTGAGTATGCCCTCCCAACACCACTCAACCCTCCCCTCATATCATGGATCCCTATCCCTTTTTCCCTCAGTTCTAGTCAAATAAAAGTTTCTTTATATTTTTAATAACACATTACAAAAATAGGGGGCGTATGTTGTTCAATTTTGTAGCTATGTTCTATCTTCATAATTATTTTTTAGTCATCGAAATATTTTTTAATCATGTTATTCATGATATTTCCAAAAGAGAAAAATATTTGACATGTTATTCATGTCGGTTTTTGAAAATAAAATAAAATTTGAATTTAAAAAATTAAATTTTTGACTCCAAAGTATCCAAGTCGTCCCCAACGAAAAAGCACCCATTCAGATAGAATAAATAGTATATATATGTGCCATTTGATCTCCTCTAAGATAAATAAACTTAGAAATATTTTGTTAAATAAAATCCAAACTTCTTGAGACAAGAGAAAAGGATGGTTCTGAGGCACTGTTTTGATGAAGTATCTATGCCGAATCTTCTAAGGCATAATATTCTATTTATCCATGCGAAGGAGAAAAGGAAGAAGGACGATTTCAAGGCTTGTTGAAGGAAAAATTTCTATCTCAAGTGCAAGAATGAATATCTATGGAAGCACTCTATAGAAGGATGAATCTCTATGGTAGCATATTTGAAATTAAGGGATGATTTTTTGAGGTATAAATATGTTGCGAGACCAAGTTTATGGATGAAGAATAAGACTGAAATTTTTCCCTAGTAGATCATATTACTCAAAGATTCTTGGGTAGACTTATGACTTAACTACGATGGAGTTGGACCAAATTTTTCCATGTATAATTTGTTGGTCAGTTTGACCTTATACATGACTAGATGATCTAGGTGTGTCTCGTGTTGAACTAAATAATTTCTCTAAGGAAAACGTTGTTGGGTTTCCCCCCATGTGGTTTTTCCTAGGGTAAATGTTTGTGTCCTTGTGTGGCACTCTCTTGATGATGTTACTAGAATTTTTTTATATTGTTGATATCCTTTATGTACTTGATTTATGATGAACAAGAATTCATTAAAGAATTAACCAAAGAAGAATCATAAAAAATAATTACCAGTTTAGAGGATACTCGAAAAATAAACATGGTATAAGAGCTTAGGTGAAAGAGGAACCTCAAAAGGAAGCTCAAATCTACCATATATCCCATGGCCTGAAAATAAAAATAAGCCTTGATCTCAGATGTACCAAGTTGCATCTATGGTTCAAATAATACCCCTATTTATGAAGCCAAGATTCATAGAAGGAAGGACCTTGATCCAATTTTTAAGGTCAAAGCATTTTTTTTATAAATATATGGAGAACACGTAAGCCTTAGTATGAAATTATAATAAGGTCGAAAGGCCTCAACCCCAATATCAAGGAGATTGAAAGGGCCTTAGAAGCTAGTTGCAAGGGGCTGAAAATATCAGAAATTATGATTAAGGATCGAAGGCTGGATAAAGTATTTAATGAGAAGGCCAAGGTTTTGCGTATGCTAATGAAGAAAATTGAATGATCTATATTGTTTCAAAACAATAACCAAACCTAAAGATGTGTTGATAAGATATCATTGAAGTGACCTATAATGAACATTAAATATATTTTGACATCATTGTGCTATGACCGTTGAAGTAATCTCTAAAGATGAAAAGTCTTTAGTGTGTTGTGCTTTGGAGATCAAAGACAAAAACCTCAATGATTTTGAAGAATATCTCAAAACTAGAAATCCTGATATTTTCCTCTTGATATTATGCCTTAAAAGTCCTGACAAAAGGTGATAATGACCTTTGTAAGAAAAAGATCATTGTTTAAATTTTCCTATCTTAGTAAAAAGGATAAAATTTGAGAATATTAAGGAGGTACAAAAAGCATTACTTGTTTTCTACAATAAGGTTAAGGAAAGGTACCAAGATCGAAGAATATTAGATAAGTTCGACTTGCCTCAGTCAGTGACAATGCCATCGAAGGTGTCGTTCAAGAAATATCCAAAGTCTTCTTGTAGTACAAGGTATGTATATTTTCTCTCAGTAATTTTGGTCAAATTAAAAATTCTTTTTGGAAATAAGTACAAGGTTGAAAATACAAAGTGTATCTCCCTCAAGCAAGGTTGAGAGTAAAATCTCAAGATAAGGCCATTTCAAATTAATTTTCTTTTAGTCAAAGAAAATATAGTGCAATATGTTCAAGCCTATGTTGAAATCTCATTAAAAAGGATGAATAGAGACTGATTCAAAATATTTGACAATATAGGACCTTGTGAAGCTATTTGTGAAAATATTTGTTGGATTTATGGGGCCCTGACCTAGTTTCAGATAGTCTACGCAGTCCAAGAAAACCCACTATTACCATCCCTTTCAGCAACGATTTACTTGCGTAGACTGAATTCTCACCCAAGGAAATATAAGGGGATTCTAGAACCAAGTTTTTACATCCAGAGGGATAAAAGAATATGGCTTTAGGTCTTTTCCTTCTTATCAGGACTCTGCAGGTCAGATATATCAGAAAAACATGCATTGTTCAACAAAACTATTGAACTTACCCACATGTTGCATGATCTCACTTATTCAAGCATTAAACACAATAAATAACCACAAAACAGACTATGTTATTCAGATAAAGAATAAACCCTAACTCAACAAAAATATTCAGAAATAGTAAGTAAAAGAAAAAAACATCAATATAACTCAAAAATTCTCAACGATTCATTCATTAACATCCATATCTGTCTCATACAATCACTTTCCATCTTGCGCACATAGCTGCAAGGGCCTGCACACACAACTGCAGTATTTCCTAAGGTCTCTGTGCATACAGATATAAGAGCCTTTTCCTCTAACCCAAAATACAGTCTCTAACTCAATCTGACATCCAAATACATTGTAAAAGATATATCATTCAAGACTTACCTTCATATCCTAGCTAGAATCCTTACATAGATTTAGCTTTTATAATACCATGGTCCAAATCCATGGGCAGAGTCCAAATTTCACCAAAAATCCCATCCCGTTACAGAATTAAGGGTCTTTGACCCACCTCAAAGACCCTAAGCTCAAAAATATACTTCGCACTGCGCCCTCCGTTGCTCGATCTGCGGAGGTTTTACTTCATGAGGAATCTTGGCTCCAACATACCCCCAACACAAAATTGTGACTTGTCCCGAGTCACAATGGTGGTGCACCATCTATCTTTTCTCTAATACTGCTCAAGGAATCTTTCAATGGAGGAAATGTATTGACACACTACTTTGCAAAATCCGGGACTTCTTTGAGCATCGGTTCTGTGATGGGCTTGGCTGCCTTATGTTCCAATCACCTCTGAGTTGTGCACAACTATTTAAGCTTCTTCTCCTGACTGGCTTCAGCTTCTCACAACTTCATCCTTTTGATGAATAGCTATTATTTCTAGTGCAAATCCTCAATCTATTCCTGCAAAAATCTACCCTCTTGGAGACGAGTAATCCTATGAATTGGCGTCAAGGTCTTTGCAGTGACCTTGATTTTTTCTAGCTGCTCCTCCTTCTTGCACAATTTGCTTGTGGGTTCTCCTATAGTGAGGACTATACATCTATAGAATCACCAAATATGCTCGCACAATCCTATATGTGAGACTCGATATGTGCTATGGTGGCCTTCAGCTCTATTGTGCGTTGTTCCCATACCTTCAATAGAGTGCTAGGATGCAATTTCATCTTCAAATCGACTTTCTTCATCTCCATCTAGATGCGTACCTCATCGAATTTGGCCTTGGAGTTTTTGACAAATGTGGCTAGATTGGTCACTTTTCCCTCAGGTACAACTGCAGCCTGAATCTTGAGCTCTGGTAGCTCGTTGCATGCCTTCATGATCATGTCTTCTAACTTTTGGCGTTGCACTTCCTCAACCTCGAACTCCTAGAAAACTATCTATTTTTCTGCAGCCATGCTTTGTCGCTCTTGATGGTCATCCTAAATAACCAGAAGGGTGCATTGTTCTCTGATCTTCAACTTCTTGATGATGCCTTGATAGAACACATGTAAAGCTTGTAGGGGCGTCACGACAAGGTTCAACATGGTGTTCTACCATAAGGCTGACTTCTTCATTTTTTCCACCATATCAAAATGCAGTGGACTTACAGGAATAGATATTGCATGGGGATCTACAGTCAGTTCAAACTCCTCCACAACTTTACTTGTACTAGTCTCTACGCTACTTGATGGAATCACACTTTCTTGTAACAAACTTGCTTGCACTTGCAAACCCTGTAACCCATTGTGGACATCTTCCAACACCTTGTTTTACTTCTCTTCAACATTTCCCCATAAATATTCATTGACCTTTCAGACAACATCCCCTATTTCATCGATGTCCCCCTCAGTGAGGACCATGTCTTATGGACTAGCAAATCTATAAAACTTAACCTTATTTGTGCGCCACCCTTATGTGACTGCCTTCTCTTTGTAATAGACAAGAGAAGAGGGGCCAGATGGATCTGTGCCTAGATCGCTATGTAGTGGGCTTTGTCCCACTCATTCATACCTTATCCATGCCTTCCTATAGCGGAGTTAACCAATCATCCAACCATCGGCTGATGATGGCCTCTACATCTTCTTCTTCAACCAAGTATGAGAGTTCATACCAAACCCCTGCGAGGTCCTTCTTCGCTTGTAACTAGGTATGGTGGAAGTCCACTTTGAACTCTGCAATTTGTCGATATTGTTCGACAATTCTTGGTGAAAAGCAAGGCTTTTGGCTGTTCTTAAGCTCATCTCTACTCCGACCCAGAAAAAATTATTAGACATAACCCTCGATGGCTCTATCAAATTCCATAGAGAATCATATCGGGTTGCTTCACCGAGATCAGGGTCCGTAACATTGAACTGCAACTCGTCAGGTTCCCTCCATTCCATCAAGAAAATAAGAAGCAAGAGCTAAACTTTGTGGAACTAATTGGCTTCTTCCTACGTGACTACGCAATCCTCGGGGAACTCCTGACATAAATAGCCAACCCAATTTTATACCACGCCCTTGGTGCACTCCGTAGCTAAGGACATTACAGATGCGAAAGCCTCTTCTTTGTGACTCTTCCTCATGATTTTTCCTATCAATATGTGCGCAGCGAAGCGCAAAATTATGTTAGATATATAACCAATGAAGTTCCCCTGAGGTCCCTTTGTAAGCCCATATTCATTCTTCATTTGTTCTGCAAGCTACTTGTCTTGGTTTTTTCCCACAAAATCCTCTGCGAGGTTCAATCCTTGATAGGGAAAGGTTGTAATTATCTTGATCATCATATTCGTAATGGGGATCTTCTTCCCCAGCCATATAAAACCAGCATGCACCAAGGCCAACAACCGGCACACACAAATAGTATTAATGGTACTTTGCATCAAGTGCGGTATGTACAACAAGTTGAGTATCCCTGCCTACTGCATACCCTTTACCCATTTCACATTAGGGGAATTTTGAGGTCTAAAATGCCTCATAAGAAAAATTTACAACCAAAATAAACTTTATAAGACCCAATAGGATTCAAGATGACGATGTCAACCATGGGGGATGATTTACCATTTTTTAAATAAAAGGGTAAAAATATTAAAAAATAATAAAATAATAAAACTACTTTTTCAACTCGTATTTTCAATTTCTCTCCCAAATTTTTTACTCAAATTTTGAGTGGGATTAATCATTGGATGCAAAATTTAATTCCTCATCCAAGGAGTGCCCATGTTGCATACTTTCGGTGGACCTTGCTACACGGAAAATGAGAATTACATGAAAAAAAGTGATTGCAATCACGTTTTTCATGTATTTATCATTTTTCATGTAGAAGGGTCCATCGAAAGTATGCAACATGGGTACGCCTTGGATTAGGAATTAAATTTTTCATCCTACGAGTACTCCCACTCGAAATTTGAGTAAAAACTTTGGGATATAAGTTGAAAATACGAGTTGAAAAGGTAGTTTTTTCTTTTTTCCCTCTAAAATTTGACGATGTCATAAAATATTATTTTACTATTTCCATTATTATTTTATAATTTCCTTAGGAGTTCCATTTTAGACCTCAAAATTCCCCTAATGTCAGCTCTAATTATGTGAGTCTGCCTAGAAATGACTGTTGGCACAGATACTGATTGGGTTCAAACCGCAGGTACTTGCTTCTATCATTAAAATCCAAATCCTCCATTCACAACTAAGGTACCTTAGCCAGTAGATCACCTTCAACTACCACTTCCTTTGGAATCAACAAAGTGAACACCTTATACTTCACTGCGTCGGGGTCCTTCACTGGCTTCTTAGCCTCTAGCTTTCAGGGTGGAATATAAGGAGGTAGCCTGGAGAGAGGCTCAACCTCATTAGCTTCAATTTATTATGGTACCTCATCTACCTCCTCATCCTATTTTGAGTCAACTTCCACGGCTATTTCCTTTCGCTGTTCATGGGCTTCCCTAACTTGCTGTTACTTTGAGGGTTTCTTCTGGGGCGAGGACCACACTACTGGTTTCTTAGGCTTCGCAGATGGAGTTGTGCTTGTGGTATATTGTTTGGGAGACCTACGCCCTATGACTATCACTAGATGTGTAACCTTCATGATGGATACTAAGCCTCTCTGGAGAAATTACCTCTTGATTTCTTCAAAAATCTTCTCAGACATGTAGCAGCTAGCTTGGCTCTCTTGCAAACAACAACTCTCTTTTCTAAAATTTAGTGCACAAAGTGTTCGAATGGGGAGTGTTGTGGGAAAAACTATTCTTGGTTTGGGTTGAGGAACCTAATATATCAGAAGAAATATCATAACAAGAAACACTCAAATTACAAATCCTAATGTTTGAACTAGAAAACTAAGGATAGACGACCTTACCTATGTGTCCTACTGTTACACTGAAAATTGTCACCTTGACATTTCGTTGTCTGTCTGAGCTCATTATCACTCATACTTCCTCCTTTGCAAGTCTAACATATCAGTTCCTCATGTAAAGCCTTGAAAATAAGAGAAAAGTTCCTAAAAATCTCCTTAACTCTGGTATCACACTCTCTCTGTATCTTGCCTGCAGTCCCGCACCTAATGTTCATGTCTCCTGCATACCTGAACGCACTTTCTCTGTGTTATGGGTGCAGACCCCTATAAATATTAAAAAGGCGCAAGTAAACTCAAAAAATCTCACTTTCAGTAAATTATAGAAGCCTCTAGAAAGAACCTTGCAGTGGTAGAACCGCTCTTTTGAGGTTCATGTATCCCTTACCTTATGGAACTAACCCCTTCATGTGAGGAGCTTATCCCTTTGAAGGAGGATTCTATCCCTTCATAGTTGGAACTGAAACCTCCTCTTTTCCACTATTAAAAGAGGCATTGGGTAGCCTCAAGGGAAGTTCAAGCTTTATATTATTTGAGGTTAAGTGCTGTTGGGATTCAGACTCATTTAACTGAGATTTTTGTGAGGAGAGATCACATACCTCTATCTGTCTTGGTTGAAAGAGTGCGAGGCTTGTCAGATTAGAGGAGATTCCTGCTTCGGACCCTGGGAAGGCTTGTTCAACATCAAGGCTAAGGTTGTAAGGTTTTATTTCTTTTAAAGTTAATACAAATGAATTTATTTTTCTCAATAAGATGTTAGTTAACTGTTTATTTCATGGATTCCATGATCACCATGATAAGCATGATTTACGATGTTTACTATATAGGTGCTATTTAATGTTTTCTTTTTTGTGACTGCAGGTTTACGAAGATAACTCCTTCAAGTGCACGAGGGACAACAACTACTTCGAACAAGCATTGGACCTACGGTAAGTATTTGACACCTCTATAGTGCTTTTTGTAAATCGTATATGTTTAGAGAAAGATAGGCTTATTTGGCTATTTTTTGCTAGATTAAATTTTGGTACGGATTAATCAATCTTGCTCGTCTTCACTGTTTGCTCGTCTTCCTTTGACTTAGATTTGGTAATTGACATGGAAAAATCTATGGGATTATTTGAACACGATGTTCTTATCCCTTTTGAGTCCCTTGACATGTGTTCCTTCCAGAGAACTATTCTTCCTTCTGATGAAGACCTCTTGGAAGCCATGATCAAGGTGTGTCCATTGATATGTGTTTCTTCCAGTTGGAAACCATGATCAAGTAGTTTCTGAGGATGGTTCCTGTTACTGAGTCAACCTCGTAAAATATTGAATCAGTGAGTCTAAGGATAGTTCCTTTTACTGTGTTAACCTCATTAAAAAATGAATCAGTGAGTCTGATGATGGTTCCCTTTACTGTGTCAACCTCGTTAAAAAATGAAACATGTTGTGCCAAGGATAATTCCTTTTACTGTGTCAACCTCATTAAAAATGAATCAGTGAGTCCAAGGATAGTTCCTTTTACTGTGTTAACCTCGTTAAAAAATGAATCAGTGAGTGTGAGGATAGTTCCTTTTACCGTGTCAACCTCATTAAAAAATGAATCAGTTAGTCGAGAGCATAGTTCCTTTTCTTGTGTCAAGCTCGTTTAAAAAATGAAACAAGCTTCCATGAGGACAATTCTTTTCCTGTGTAAACCTCATTAAAAAATGAATCAGTAGGTAGACTGCAAAGAGTAGATTAATAGATTAGAAATAAGTAGTTTCTGAGGATGGTTCCTGTTACTAAGTCAACCTCGTAAAAAATGAATCAGGTATGAGGAAAGTTCCTTTTACTGTCTCACCCTCGTTAAAAATGAATCAATGTATCAAGAGGAAAGTTCCTTTTACTGTGTCAACCTCATTAAAAAATGAAACACGTTGCCATGAGCATAGTTATTTTCCTGTGTCAAGCTCGTTAAAAAATGAAACAAATCCTCCCCTAATTGAGTCAAGTCTTTGACTAGATCTCGTAAATGTTAAGTCATATATTTAGGTTAGTTATTTCAATTTTTGCATAATTTTCTTACAGTTTTAGGTTGGGTCTTTCATATGATCTCGTAAATGAACCCTCATTCCATCCAGCTATTAATTACCAGCAGTGTACTTAGTTGAATGAAATGAAGCTGGGGGGGTATGCACTCTAGCAGTTATGCTTAGGGGGCATCAAGCACAATTTTCTCTCTGTTTCAAGCTTGTGTAAAAATGAAACCACTCTGAAGCATAGTTTTTCTCTGTTTCAAGCTTTTGTAAAAATTAAACCTATCTTGAGTCAATTTTGGTTATTTTCAAGACTCGTTAAACTCATGAAAATATCGAGATTATTTTGCTATCTTTCATTCTCGTAAAACACATGAAAATGCCGAGTTCTTTCCGTCTTTTCCTGCTCATAAATTAAATTGAAATTCGGCCACAGGAGTATAATTTTATCCCTTTTTCGAACTCGTTAAAACTTACGAAAAAGTGAAAATGAAGAGCATACTTTTATCACTTTTTCGGACTCTTTCAAAAATTTACGAAAAAGCGAAAACTTGGAGTCCTCTTTTAAGCTCTTTTCAGACTCTTTAAACATGAAAAGATTGCCGAGTACTTGACTATTCAAACTCGTTAAAGTAAATGAACGGTCGTCCCTTCAGTATAAGTTTACCCCTTTTACGAACTGAAATAGACTATTTACGAAAAAGGTATACGTTGACTAATTACAGTTAATAGAGTTCTCTCCCGCATTATTTTATCCTTTTTCGGGCTCGAGAGACTAAATTTACGAAAAATTACACCCATGGAGTTTTCTTAAGTTTTTCTTCTGACTCCCCAAAATTGAAAAACACCGAGTTTATCCTATACTGGACTCGTTAAAATTTAACAGTAAAGGACCTATTCAATTTCAAAACAGGAATGAACCACTCCTTCTTAGGGTTCGAATCTTAAACTAAGTTGGACTCATCCAAAGGATGAGCTTATAAACAAGCAAATGTTATCCTCCTCGAGCTTGTCAAAAATAAAGAGGTACTTGCCAGAAATGGTGGGTGAAAAGAGAGAAAAATGGACTTGTTTGTTGTATTTTGATTTTTCAAAAATCCAGTTAACCACTCTTGAACATGACACTTTTGTTCACCCAGGTTGGGAAATCCTTTGCCTAACAGTTAATCAAACCATTTTGAAAGCCTTTAGCTAGTTTCTGGGTATTAGCTTTGGGTCAATTGTCACCAAACCGTCTGCAGTGTCGTTATGTGTTCAAGAGGACAGTTCAAACAAACCATTCATTTGCGAAATATTTGTCTTCCATTTTGACCATCCTTGCATCAGTTCTTGCCAATATATTTCTTCAAAACATGATCTATGATTTCATGTTGTGGGCTTACCTACGACGAATCACTTTCTATTGACGACAACTCATTATCTAGGAATTTGATCCAGAAATCATCAGTACCTTGAAATCTGCATGCCTCAATGGCAGGTTTCTCACCTTCGACGACAGGTTGCATCATTGACCTTCGATTGAATGATTCCGTGACATGTTCGAATTCAGCTCATTCATTCACATTTCATGGATTGTACTGAGTACTTTGAGAGCCATTGACATTACTAGTGGTTACTCTAACGCTTGTTAACATTTTACATTATTGACTAGTAATCAAGTGGTTTATACCATGTTCAACTTCGACACATTTATTCACATGGATAGAATCGTACTGGTTCGAGAAATGGAAATCAAGACCCTGGATCTAGTTTCTACCATCCAGGCTGCGAGGAATTTTTTTATTCATTTATATAGTAGACTATTCATAAACAGATGGATGCATCCATACTGTGTCTACAGATGTCTATCCTATTGATGTATTCAAAATCATTCCTGTATTACAATAGTTTGAATTAGTTTCTAGTTAGTTTTGATCTGAGTATGGGAATTCCTACCTCAGTGATGATATGTTTACATATATATATTTTACATTGAATGTTTTTACAGGTTCCGACTGGGGTGTCCACAAGATGATCCTTGAAATGATAAAGTACTTCACTCTTCATATATGACAGACTTCATCTTCATCTATTCCAGACTTCGCACTTTAGGGGGAAATCTGTTACATTGAAAATTGTCACCTTGACATTTCGTTGTCTGTATGAGCTCAATATCACTCATACTTCCTCCTTTGCAAGTCTAACATATCAGTTCCTCATGTCAAGCCTTGAAAATAAGAGAAAAGTTCCTAAAAATCTCCTTAACTTTGGTATCGCACTCTCTCTGTAACTTGCATGCGGTCCCGCACCTAATGTTCATGTCTCCTGCGTACCTGAATGCACTTTCTCTATGTTATGGGTGTGGACCCCTGTAAAGATTAAAAAGGTGCAAGTAAACTCAAAAAAGCTCACTTTCAGTAAATTATAGAAGCCTCTAGAAAGAATCTTGCGGTGACAGAACTGCTCTTTTGAGGTTCATGTATCCCTTACCTTATGGAGCTAACCCCTTGATGTGATGAGCTTATCCCTTTGAAGGAGGATTCTATCCCTTCATATTTGGAACTGAAACCTCCTCTTTTGCACTATAAAAAGAGGCATTGGGTAGCCTCAAGGGAAGTTCAGACTTTAGATTATTTGAGGTTAAGTGTTGTTGGGATTTAGACTCATTTAACTGAGATTTTTGTGAGGAGAGATCACATACCTTTATCTGTCTCAGTTGAAGGAGTGCGAGGCTTGTCAGAGTAGAGGAGATTCCTGCTTCGAACCCCGGGAAGGCTTGTTTAACATCAAGGATAAGGTTGTAAGGTTTTATTTCTTTTAAAGTTAATACAAATGAATTCATTTTTCTCAATAATCTTTTAGTTAACTGTTTATTTCATGGATTCCTTGATCACCATGATAAGCATGGTTTATGATGTTTACTATACAGGTGCTATTTAATGTTTTTTTTTTGTGACTGCATTTTTACGAAGATAACTCCTTCAAGTGCACGAGGGACAACAACTACTTTGAACAAGCATTGGACCTATGGTAAGTCTTTGACACCTATATAGTGCTTTTTGTAAATCGTATATGTTTAGAGAAAGATAGGTTTATTTGGCTGTTTGTTGCTAGATTACCTTTTGGTACTAGGGAGATCAATATTATCTGCAAGATTGATTAATCTGTACAATACCTACATCTGAGGTCAATCCCATAGGGTGAAAACCCTCTTCTACTCCTTGTGCTTCAAGACTTGAAAATCAATAAAGACAAAGCAAAAAAAATAGTTGCACAACATATATATCCTAGATGTCAGCATGTTAGATTATATAATCTCATAAAAATAACATGAAATAAACCATTACAATATCATTCAACATGTATAGGAGACACATAACACAAAGACATCAAGAACGGGACATAGCTTCTTTTATTGATAATATGTAAGGAGAAAGTGGAGAAATCACTTGAGATCTACCATGACTCGAAGCGAAACCATCCTCCAGACCTGTCCATCCCTAGACTCACAAAGATTCTTCCATAAAGGGTTCAAAAGGATGTCACATAAAGAGGGGGTGAGCATCACAAGGAAACAAGGGTTTCCTAAAACTAGGAAGTGCAGGAGGCACAGGGAAATATCAGCCTTGATTAGGGCTATAACAGGCTATAATATCAATATCATTCTCTCTCCTCCCTTAGGCCTTTCTATTGAGGTGTATTTATACTTCCTCAAATTAGTTTTTCATTTGGGAAATAGTTTGGCCATGGGTAATTGTAAGTAGTCTACAGGTAAAACCCGTAAACCCCACCCAATTAATAGGGAGTTTATTATTTTTTAATATTTTAAATTGTATACGCGGGTCAGATATGAGTGGACCCACATCTGCATGCAGAAAAGTCTGGGCAGAGCCGCGTATGGAATTCAAAATATTGTTTGTTAAGAAGTTTGATCAAGCTTGAATGGAAGGGCTTCCTAAGGCCAATGCATAAGTCATAAATTATAGAGGTGATAAATGATGCTATAATAAATTCCCCCTAATATATGAGGTCAAAAGGGGTACATGATGGATGAAATGTATTATGTACATAAGAAAGAATCTTTCGAGGACTAGAGAGGACTTCACCAGATTTCAGCCTGCCAAAAACTAGTTAAAGAAATCAGAAAGAAATCTCATGTTTGAGGTGGGCATACCCATGATCAATGAAAGAAAATAATGTCCTCATATCAAGTATGGAGCAGATCCAGTATGTATAGAAGTATAAATAAACTTTAAATTACATAGTGAATCATTTGATCACTTCCCAAAAGTACATATCAAAATCATATCCAAGTATCACATATAAAAGATTGATAAATGATGTTGCAAAGATATCTGGCCACTGAAGTCAGAATTGAATCTCCAAGTACCAAATGATAAGTGGTGGAAATAATGGTATTGCATGCAACTCGGGTGCTAACACATAAGATGCTGCTATGATGAACTGAAACATATAAGGGTGGATGGTGCCGTTGGCAGAAAACTGAAGTAGCTATCAAAGTGAACCAAAACATGTTGATGCAAACCCTAGGTCTTCACTGATCACCATGGAACAATTCTACACAATGGGAATAAATGAGCTGAGGTCGATCATGTGAGAAATAGTTTGATTAGTGGTTATTGATGTATATTATTAACAAACATGAGACAACTCACAGATAATGATGATGAGAGTCAAGGTGCCCCAATAGAATCTAACAAGTGTGAATAACTGAGTTTAAGTTGAACACTTGAGAGAATATACCAATCAGGAGACATTGTTGTATTCTCACTATTGATAACGAAGGAGTCTGCCACTAATGACTTCAAACCCTAAGATACTGACAAAATGAATCTAGATATTATTTCTAGAGAAATGAGTCAGAGTAAATGGGAAAATATCTACTGGAAGGAAGGCATTAAGTTATCCCACATCAATCCAACGCGAGTGTAACCCGCAGGCCAAAATTTGGAAGGAATCAAATGAATAAAAGTGATGTAACCAACCTGAAGTATGTTTTTAGCATGCACAAAATGTAGCTAGCGCACGACAGAAACCATCTAGAGCAACCAATAATGAAATTTGAAAAAGAGGCGAGGAATCCATCGATTGGGTCAAATGAAAACCAAGGCACTGCACGAATCCCAGGTGTGATAATGTAAGATGAAGTAGAACACAAGGGAAACCACTTAGTCAAAGACCCATGGTGTTGATCAAATGCTGAGCACAAGGTCACCTATCAATGATGTAAATAGGGCCAGGGTGCTACTCTAGTTTTACTCTCAGAGAAATTTATCGAATTCGATAAGAGACAAACCCATCAGAAAGAAGTCAATGGAGACCTTCTCAAACGAGCACGAGCAATGGACCAAATAATTGATGTGATAGAACAAGATTCTGACAGACTGGGATGGTCGATTGAGAAATGAGTCAAGAGACACCACAGAAACACCAACTCAGGTTTACTGTAATATCCAAAGATGGGAAATACAGGAATAAAGAACATATACAACATTCCAAATAAACCAAAACATGAATATAGCTAAAATCTGGAAAATGTCGGAAATATGATGCAACTAGAAATTATATCAAGACATTATAATCATGAGCAGAAATAACTGAGTCATATCATTATAAAAAAAATCAAATATAAAGCACAGAGTGCTCCAAAGAAGATGCACTCAAGCTAACAAGAAATGGCTGAAACACACTAATGAAAACTAGCACTCAGAATGTTGTGCTGCTACTATCGTTGTTGCTGGAAACTACTACTACTAGGAAGAAAAACCATGTACGGGAGGCTTCTAGAGTGCTCATAATGTTCAAGGATTTTAACCAGAGACTCTACTCATAAAACCCAAAAAAACACAGAAATGGTTTGGCCAGATTTTAACTTTGGATTTTCGGCCCTTTTTGGTTGCCAACTGCACCCTCGCTAACTAACTTATGCACTCCTCCTGGGTAACTATTGATATGGGGCTAAAATTATGATATAACTACTGAAATAGAACCCAATCAACTCAATTTATAAAGGACTGATCCATTCTCTAGATTGTTAAGCTAGAAACTTGAGGTCTAGCTCCTCTTTCCTCGGTTCAAGTTACAGCTGCGAATTGCACAATTTCTTGAATGGATTGTGTTGTCAAGGAGGAAGAAGTTGTAGAATCTTGCTGGATGATGAAATATATCTAACAAATGATATAAATAATCTCACAAAATAGAGGGAAATACCCCTCACATGATTCCAAGCTGAAAGACTTGGAACTTCCTTCCTCCCTTACATCTGCCTATCTGGACTATGCAATTCTTGAAGGAACTACTGCTACATGGAGGTGTAATATGATGGCCTGATGCTGGATATCACAATGATACTCCTAGAATACTAAAATATAAGTACAAGGTGAAAGGAAGAACCCCCCACCAGCTTCCTAGCTGAAATGATAGAAACTACCTTCCTCCTCTCAAAGCCTAAGACAAGAATGCATAATTCTTGAAGCTATATATGCAGAAGAGAGGGGATGAATGTGGCACCAATTCCGGATGATGGATAGCTTCTCAAAATAACCTTCCCACGGTAGGAAATTGAATTCCCCTGTGGGAAAGGGTGTGATTCTCGCTTGAGAACACATGTGTGCTAAACAACACCATAGAGTTAGATAAACAGCTGAAGCATGCAAAGAATGTCAAACGAAAATACAATATCAAATTCCAGACTCCTTTGCTTTGGTGCCCTCATCTTCCTTATATGGTTGTGAGCCTTCCCTAGCCTTGGCCCACCTCATAATTGCACTGCACATGTGGCCAATAGTCTCCATGAAGACTCCACTAGCTCTCCATGATCTCTGCAATTAATATCCACTCTCTCCATCATGTGTGCATTTAATGCACCACTTCCTCCATCATTGCATCATTAATGCTCTATGATTTTTCTTTTACTCCTCCGCTATTTCCATCATCTTCCTCATTATTCTCCATGACTTTCACTCTGCCTTCATTAAATAATTGCTCCACTACTCCATAATGCTACTCCACTACCTAAGTAACCAACATTCACACAACAAAAGTGGATTTTATTCATCTATGGGGATTATGGGTCCCTCCACCCTTTTATTTACTTAACTAATTAAGAAAAGTAATAACTCTAATATTCCAACCGACTGATGGAAAATTTGGAATATTACAGTCCTCCCTACCAAAATGTTGCTTGTCCTCAAGAAACTGCAAAATTAAATGCTACAGAAATCCATCTCCCTCACAAGTGGCATCCTCATATGGAAGGTATCCCCATCTGCTCCAATGATTTATGAATGATAGGCTCCATAGTTGCCTCTCTAGAATGTCTAGAATGGCTTCCAACTGTATAGCTAGATGCCTCTCCTCATCAATGAACCTCCAAGTGGCAACCATCTACTGTTCCAGAGCCTCTTCTGTGCATGAGACATAGGAAGTGAAGTGGTTCCTCCCCCAAAGGAAAGTCCCAACTCATAAACTATATCTCCATCCCATCCTACATGGAGTAATGTACATCTCCATGCTCCCATCATTGGCCCTATTGGCCCTGCTTTCTCGAAGCATCCTCTATACACTGTGTGAAATAGGAAATAGAGACATATGGGTTGACATGTGAAATGTAAAACCATACTCTCGCAATAATAGCCACTGCATCAATATGTCTTGCTTCCATACCACCCCTTCATCATACCAAGTATGGTGGCCATAATCTCGTAACAGAAGCCAATGCAGTAAGAACTCCTGTTGCCATCCTCCCTCCTCATCATGCATGGTATGGGAGAAAGTCAATCCATACTCTCCCAAGAGTAACCAAAGCAACAATGACCCTTTCTGTCACCTGGCATCATCATCATGCAAGCCATGGAGCAACAACATATTGATTGACATGTATAATGTCACATCAGCCCAACATAACCAAGCTCCCTGCTGCCACATCATGTGAGTGTCGTGCAATGTTACAAACAAGAAAATACCGATCGCTATAGGATATGTCATGTGATGTCCAAACTCTCTCAAAATTAGCCAGCACAACCATGCCTCCTGCTATTGCATCACCTTAGTATTGTGCAAGGAATGGAACATACCAATCTCAAATGTCAGGTGGTAACCATACTCACCCAAGAGAAGCCATCACAACCATGCTTATTGCTTCCCTGTGTCATAGATCTGCAAGTAGATCACCAACCACTTTCTCATCATCCTCACCCATCCATCCAACTGTGGGTGATGACTCATATCATGCTCCAACTTGTTATCCACCTAATGGAGAATACCATCCTCCCCAAGCTGATGATATTTGCACTCCATGATATATTGAAGTGAATCCTCCTTAAGGTTACTCCATGAGAATCTCTCATCGATGACCCGGTAGAATCCATAAGATTTTGAATATGTTGTAGATAGAAACTTCTCTTTGAGTTGTGAGATTCTCATCAAGAAGGCTTCATCCTGATAATGGAGAATGATATCCATCATAAGATGTATACGAATTATCATCTATCCATACAATGCTTCATGAGTGAAGCGGTCATCATAGTTCTTCAAGAATATTTGGCCCCCCAACTCATCATTTCTCCTCAGTGACAGTGATGTTGATCTCCATGATGGTGCATATGTTGTCTCATGGCCATACTCAATGTTGAACACACAGTTCTGCATTGGATTGATTAGGACTATGCTCATCCTATCCTCCAAAACTCCACATGTCAACACAAAGTGTTGTGTAGCTCAAAACTGAGCAACCGGGATGGCTATACATATCCTCCTTGAAAAATTCAAGGGTCCTCTATGCAGTGATAGTTTTATGCTCCAAATTAGCAAGGTGCACTAACCCTTGGTTATGCAATTGGCCTAATGGCATGATCCGAAAAATCTCAAACTGAGTTGTTGAAATAACATGGGATGAAAATGTTTGCAAACCTTGTATCAGTTGAAACTTTGGAACATCTTGCAAAGCTACAAGAGTTCCTCCAACCGGTGCAATGGCTTCTCCAACTGCTGGTGATGGTGATGGTTGCTCCTCTACTACTGCACCAGCACTGATATCTACTTCCTCCTCTTCATGCATCTCTTGAATCATGCATAGGAATCTTAATTTCAAGTGCTCAAGACCACCTTGCAAAGATGCAAGTGATCCTTCATATGATCCAAGTAATTTTGTAGCTAGTGGTGGTGGTATTTTCTCCCTTTCCGAAGTGATAGTGTTGACATCTTCCTTTTACTTCTCATTTAATTTCTCATCAATGATGGGAAATGTCTCTATGGAAAGTGTTATCACTCATTAGTTTTAACACTTTCATTGGTATGTTTCTACATGTTATTCACCCAGGTTCATGACTTATGAGACAACATGAAATTGGGTGAATGAAATGTATAACCCTATGAATGAAAGCGTTAAAACTAATGAGTGATAACAATGGCTCCACTAGGAATGGTGTGCCCCTTTGGTACAACAAAGAACCTGTAGTTCCAGTGCCATCCTTTTTTCTTAAAGACAATTTCTAAAATTCACCAAGACTTCTTCAAATTCTTATGGCCTTCTCCTCAGGCTCAAGTTTGATGACCAACCTTTCTTTACTAGCAGAAAACCATAATAAAACGAAATATATACAATGGAGTGAAAATAGTAAAATTTAAGAGGAGTAGTGCTTTAGAAACCTGCCATTGATAGGTCCTCCAGCACAAAGTTGTCCATCCATCTCTTGAAGTAGATAAGTATTGTTTCCATGATATGCAGCTACTACAAATGATCCCTTCTATATGTTTTCAAACTTTCCATGCTTCCCATTTTCCTCAATTTTGGCTTCCCACTTTAAAAATACATCTTGAATCTGGAAATTATTTTATTTGAACTTTCTATAAAAAAATTTCTTCACTCTATTTTGTGATTGCTAATGGTTGTTGTATCCCTCCTCTCTTTTTTATTGCAATTCTATGAGTTGGTTTATCCTCCTATGAATGGCATTGGGCTCCTCTTCAAGTCCTTGTAGTAGTTTCATTACAGGAACTCCCAAGGAGGTGGGAGAGATTGCTTCAGCTCCCTACACTAATTCATGAGTTGATGTACCAATGTATCGCTTTGTACAGACCCTATCAGGCCAAAGAGCATATTTCAATTTTAGATGCCATGATCTCTTATTTTCCTGCAGTACCTTTTTGGTAATTCTCACAATACTTTTATTAGAGGATTATGCAAGGCCATTTTCTTGGGGGTAATAGGCTATTGAATGTCCAAGTGTTATATGATACTAATGACAAAAGCTAATTAATTTTTTGGATTTAAAATCTTGTGAATTTCAGTAATAATCTTCATAAGACTACCAAACCTGGACAAAATGTTGTTCTCCAAGAACTGAATGATGAATGATTCAATGGCCTACCTTGTTGGGATTGCTTCAATCCATTTAGTGAAATAATCCATGGTTGTCAGGATCCAATGATGATACCCTTAAGATGATGGGTGTATTTCACCAATAAAATCCAACCCCCATTGTTGGGAAGGTGCCTCAACATATATTGGCATCAAAGGTAAAGGAGTTAGGATTTTCTTACCACAAAAAATTTGACACTCATGGAAAGCATCAATCTTCTTGAAGACATCCTTAAACATGGTGGGCCAATAGTAACTTTCTCTGAGTATTTTTTTTCTATAGCTTTCTAGTAGTGGTGTACTCCACAATCTCCCTTGTGAAATTCTTCAATAACCTTTTCAGCTTCCTCTTCCAGGAAATAGTTTAAAAGGATTCCATCGGTATCTTTCCAATACAAATTCTTATTTACAATGCAATATCTTAATTATTTCAGCATCACAAACCTTGCTTTGGATTTGGTCAAATGTGGAGGAGCTCTGTGATGATGCAAAACAACGATAATATCTTTGTACCATTCACATAAAATGAAATTCTCTTCAATAGGTATCAATTTTTCATATTCCTCTGAAAAATCTGAAATTTCTGCAATGAAATTCATGTCAAGACATTCAAAATTTGATTGTGCTATTAATTTTTCTAACCCTTGTCCTTTCACCAACTTTGTAGGCTTGATTTCTATGTCATACTCCAACAATGTAGCTATCCATTTCCCTCTCTTGCCATCAGGATCAGCTTGTGTCAAAATGTCTTTAACCACAGTGTTAGGTACAAATGCAATGACATGAGAGTGAAAAATATAAATTTTGAAGTCTTTAATAGCTTTGATCAAAGCATATGCCTATTTTTCCAAAATATTATACTTTAGCTCTGAGTTGGCAGGAGTTCTGCTAAAGAATGAAATTGTTTGTTCTGTACCTTGTTGTCATTTCTTCAATAAAACTCAAGTTATGGTATTTTCAAATGAAAATGTGAAAACCATAATTTCACTTGAAAAAATTGGACTAATAAGCACTGGAGCTTGAGTGAGGGCTTTCTTTATCTCTTCAAATGATTGCTTGGCTTCAACAGTCCACTTAATATTAGCTACTTTCTTTAACATCTTGGTAATGTCTTTGACAATTTCAACAAAGTTCAGGATGAACCTTCTAACAAAGTTTACCTTCCCAGAATTCTTCTTTTTCTTTTTTTGGATAATAGGGATGATGTATCACTACCTAGTCTTTGCAGGTCTAGAATTATATCAGTCAATTAATTTTCACTTTTAGACCTAAATAAAAATTCATTAATTTTATCATCAAATTTCATATCTTCAGGACTTCAAATAATTTCAGAGGACAAAGCTCTTGAATGTGATGGAATACCTGATTTTGAAGAGCTGCATCCAATGCCTTTGTGAATCCTCTCTAGATTATCTGCAATGGTAGGTGGGTTAGGATCTAGATTAATCCTTGTATATATTTTTCTCGAAGCCACCTTTAAACATGAAAATTTTTACTAGAGTCACCAAGGTAGTTTATGTAGCCTCGAAAAGTACTGAGCTCCTACTACCTCCAAGAGTTCAGCTTCATTGTTTGCACACAAACTTCAAGAAATATGTCTTCAGGCTCCCGCAAGATGCACCAAAATGTTATCTCTAAATTGGTATTGATGGGCAGCTCCATCTAACAACTAAGAGTAATTGTTTCAACCTGTTAGTGTCCATCCTGTCATACTGCCATCAGTGATCAAATCTACTCTTTTGCATTTGCATATTAAGTGTCTCATACTATTACTTATTATCACTCTATTAGGTCATGGATTCATTGATGGTTGGGGTCACTTCATCAGTTTTCCCTCATGAAAATACTTGCTGATTCTCCTCTCTATGGTCTTCAGTCATGATTCATTTTCACTCTGCAGTTCTTTTGATTAGGTCATAGAGTTGGTCTCATTAGGTTTTATGGTTCCACCATGTTCAAATTCATGAGGAAAGTGTCAATAAATATCGGCAAGGACATGAGGATGCCAAATAAACTCAAAGCACAGTATCTGGAAAAGTCAAAGAGTTGTTCTTTCAGCTTAAAGTAATTTTCATCTCAAAACATGTTTTGAGGTGTAAACAGAGTAATTTGTTTTGATTATCATTTTTTATGTAATTTTGTGTCTCCATATGTAATAAGTTGAACTTCAGAAGCTGCTATCTCCACAAAACCACTATTAGTCCTTTGCAGCCCGTTAACAAGGGTCAAAGGGGCTTTTCTCTGCCTATTTTTCAAAGCTTTTATCCATATAATTTTCACTATAAATCATGTTCCAAGTATTTTCATTAGAAGGAGCCCGGAAAGAGCTTTCCAACGATAGATCACACTCCCAAAACTGACTTCTGGATTGGAAAATAGGCCCAAATGAATAAAAGCCCCAAAGCACAATTCTGCCCTTTTTCTATTATTTTTCTAGCCATTTAAACTTTATAATTTTTTCCCTTTAACGCAAATTCTGAAATTTTCACATCCTAAAAAACCCTAATGTGATGCCATCGCACCATCGCATAACAACTTCGTAGTCTTGCTTGCTCATAACTTTGCCTCATCGTTTTTGTCGATGCGATTATTGCATATTGCATATAGGCTATCCCCACAGTGTTTAATCCCGCCTCATACTTTTCGCCGATGTGATAATCGCATATCGCAACTTTGCGATCGGCATTCCCACAACACTTAAACTCCGAACCCGTCATCTTACCTTCCGCCGATGCGATATTGTCACAACATCGCATCGCACGATTGCTCCTGCCAGCGTTTAACCTTGCACTCCTGACTTCCGCCGATGTCCCTCCAATGTTTTAACTCCCACTTATTCCATTTCCCCGATGCGACCATTCCACCATCGCATTATCAAAATTTTATCTACCATGCGTTACACCCACTCCCCTTCCAATTTGCGATTGCGATTTCCTCGGTCCCACCAAAGCTTTCTACCCTTTCCAAATAAATAGGGCTTTTCCCTGTGTTAAAGTGCTATTTTCATTTTATTTGTTTTGAAAGGATTTTTCCTCCATTGCCCCTGCTCATCCCTCATCACTTCGGAAACCCTCCTTTCTCATCACATAGGCTTATCCCCTATCCTTATCCATCGGAATTTTCTACATCAGCCTTCCCTCCATCGTGCCATCCTCCATCGCTCATCTCTTATCAAAATTTCCTCCACCATGAGTCTTTTCGCTCCTCCTTCCGATTTTCGATTGCAATTTTGGGCCCACCACCAGTCCTTCACTCTTTTCAATAAAAAAGGGTTTTTCTCCATTAAAAGTGGAAAATTCAATTTTAATGGTTTAAAAAGGTTTTCTTCGGCTAAAGAGTTAAAAGGGGCAGACACTTTGTAATTTTGAATATAGGGATCATTACAACATTAACCACAGAATGACAGCAACGATAAATGAGGGGGACAGTTCCAGATTTTTCTTTCTTCCCATCTATTGGAGTAAATGTAATAGAAAATATTCTAGATGGTCAAATTATATTGTTTCCTCTCTTTCAGAGGCATACTGTTGGTTTCTTTTCTATCTTCATATTTTGGTTTTGGGGCAGGTGAAACAACTCCTCCTTCTGCGGATTCACCCCTTGAAAGCTTGTCTATTTAATGTAATTTTTGAGTCATTTGTAAAGGTGGAAAAATTTGGAAATCATTGGGGACACACTGAGCTTCATTGTACATTTTTGTAACTACTTTGGCAGGGAATTAATAAAGACTTGCAGCAATTTTTTATGGGATCCTTGTGGTATGGATCTTAGCATAGTCTCTTCTTTTGTGATAATTTTTTAAATGTTATGTTTGCCATTCATTCATTTCATTATTTCTCTTGAATGTTTTCAAGTTAGATAGGTAGAATCCATTGTTACAATGCTCTGCCTTGGGAAAATCATTCAATATTTTATGTTTTCTGCTGTTTGAGAAGGATCCATCTCATATGCCCTCCTCAGCTCCTTACCAATATTAAACACTTCACAATAATTAAAACAAAGTTGTTAAAATCCCTACCTACCTTGCTCCATAGAATACTCTTTATTTCTGATTTAATTCCCCAGATTTAAACTGCCTAGCTCCATCTAATCCAACAAAAACCAAAAAATCTATAAAAAACATTTCGAGCTACTATACCTAACCTAAAATAATTTTTGCAGTCATACTTCATTGAGATTCTTTACGGAGAGAGCCCTCTCCTGGCCTTGTAGGGCTAGCTACAAGGTTAAGCGTGGTTTTTAGTTACCCTGGTTTTCCTTTCTTCAGTCTAAGGTCAAATTAGGTGATAACATAGTGGCGACCATACTGGGGAATAAATATAAACAAAAGACTGATCACCCCAGTAATATCTTCCATATAAATTCTTGAACTCTGGGTGATGAGGTTCAGAGTTTGATATGTTGAAATAAAACATTGCAAAGTTGAAATTCGAACACACTAGCTTCAAGGAAATACACGAGGGCCAATCCCGATCTAAATCCTCCTCCTATATTTGAAAATCCTAACCTTATTCCATGAATAATCAGAAGACAAGAAGGTTCAGTAAGCCATAGACCTATTTTCAGATCCCATTCCTGGCCCAGTGAGTGGTTTTTCATTGAAGACCTCCCTTTTGATGAGTGTTTTGAGCTTTCTCTGTTCATAACCAAATCTGAAACTGCACTTGATGACACAATTTTAGATCTAGAGTTTCTTGTAGATCTTGAAGTTCAAAGGGAAAATAGATCAATTGACGATTATATTTTAAATTCTCCTCAAACATCTATCCCTGCTACCAATATCCCTGAGCCTTCAGAAACATCAGAAACAACATTTTCTGCCCTCAATTCATCAGTATTCCTGGCATCAATTTCGGAAATCAATTCTTGGCTTCCGACTCCTCCATCAACAGCTCCCTTGAATCCTAGTAGTTCAAACGTTGTTGTAAACCCACCTCGAGTCATGGCTACCCGCTATGCACCCCTGGTTTTACCTCAGAATATGGATGATATGCCTGCTGATTACCAAAGTAAAATTCCTTTCTTTGATGCCACTCAAAGCATTACAGCCCAACAAAATGTTGATAATATGAGTGAATTCTTTGACCTTCATGAGGTAGAGGCAGAAAATGTGACCATGAGATTGTTTGTCCAAAGCTTTGGAGTTGAAGTTTGAAAATGGTTCAAAGCCTTACCAGTAGCCTCTATCCACACTTTTTCGGAGCTACATAGACAATTCTTAGACCAGTGGGAGGTAAATAAAAACCCACTCCAAATCTTGTCTGAATGTGAAAATATCAAAAGGAATGTGGGTGAAAGTGTACAAGATTATTGTGTGAGGTTCAGTGCAGTGTATAATGCTATTCTGACCAACCTCAAACCCCCCATGGGGTTATTTTTGCTCAAGTTTCCAGATGGTTTTGATGCTGATATGGCATATCAGTTACAAGAATGAGATCCTACCATACTTGAAGATATGCAAAAAATCGTTGAAAGCGTAGAAGAAAATCTGCTGGCCAAAAGAGCATGGACAAGAGATGTAAAGGAGGAAGCATCCCCTTCAGAAGCTAAGATGGATACTTTGATCTAAACAGTAGAGCAAATGGTTGATCGGTTGACTATTTCAGATAGACCTAAAGCACAAATCAAGAATCCGAATTTCAGAGGACAGCAGAAGCCCCAATTCCGAATCAAGCAGAGGGAACATAAAGCCCAAGACCAAACCACACAACAACAGCAGATCAGAACTCCTCTGTAGAAAAATTATGTTCAGGGAATAGAAACAGATGATGATGATGATCTGGTAGTTGAAGCTAATCATTTTTTCATCGCTGATGGTACGCCCATTTTTCTAACAGAAGATGAATAATATGCAGTGATTCCAGAAACTCAGAGAGATGAAGATTTCATATTGGCCAATGATGTAGCATTATAAGAAGAGTCCAATGATTATCAACAAGTATATATGAATTCTTTGTTAGCACAGTAGAATCAGTATTCTTTGAGGAGAAGAGATGTGCTAATCAATCCCATTCAGAAAAGGAAAGACCTGAAATCAAAGAATGACTCTTCAAATACTCAGAGGAAATGGAAAGAACCTGTTGATTTGTCTTCTAGGAAAGTATCCTCGACAAATAACATTGCAAATGACAAGAATAATCAGCCAAGTGAAACGAAGGAGCAAGTGGAGAAGAAAGATCCTCCCATCAAAGAGGTAGAAAAATTTCCATCTTTTAATTTAGAAAATGAAATTTCTAAGATGAAGGTGTCCATTCCCTTAGCTGAGTTGGTGAAGAACAACACTTATAAACATCAAGTGTCTAGAATTTTTCAAATAGACTCTATGTCAGATATGGTAAATGTTGAAGATGATTATCCTGAACTCATTTTTGGTCCTGCCATAGAAGGTCAGTCGGAGGATAGTGAAGTCCCGCCCTTTTACCTAAGTCTTAGATTGCATGAGTTCATTTTAGAAAATGCTATGTTGGATTCCGGAGCCTCTCACAATTTGATGCCCAAATCCATTATGGAGAAGTTGGGTCTTGATATTACCCACAAATACCATGATTTGTATTCCTTTGACTCTGGTAGGGTCCATTGTATCGGTCTTATCAAAGACTTGGTAGTGTCATTAGATCAAATTCCAACCAAGAATGTTTTGATGGATGTGGTTGTTTCCAATGTTCCATCATGGTTTGGAATGCTTTTGTCCATATCGTGGGGTGCAAAACTGAAGGGAACCATACAACTTGATTTCTCTTATGCCACCATTCCTGTGTTCGGTCAATTGAGAAAGCTATAAAGGGAGAAGAAAATGAAATATATGATCACTAGCAAAGAGAAGCCAGTTAATCATCCAATTAATGTTGTCCACATAGATTTAGAGTCATTTGTATTATATTCAGATAGTGGTTTGAATAATGAATATGTTCAGTTGGTAGAAGTTGATGAGGTACCTGAAATTTCAGAGAATTTTAGGGAAGTCTTTAAACAGGAAAAAGAAAAAGCAGCAAGCCTTTCTAAGCTTTCCACTTGCCATCAGCAAAGGGACAGTGAAAAACAGAAAAATGAAGAAATTATTCAAGATAAGGTAGAAAAAGAAACAAAATTTCAGCATCTAGAAGAAGAGGAAGAAGGCCTTTGGAGCATGGATTTTGACGAAGTTGTTGGTAAGGATGGTGCTAGTATAGGAATTTGGATTCGGAGCCCTATTTTCCAACCTCAAAAAGTTCCTAGTAATTTTAGAGTATGTGCTTACAAGTTGGCCTTTGAAAAATCTAACAATGAAGCAGAGTATGAAGCTTTGATTGCAGGTTTGAAAATTTTGAAGTTTTTTAAATGCAAAGAGGATTTTTGTCTATGGAGATTCACAGTTGATAATCAAATAGGTAAAGGGAGAGTATCAAGTAAAGAATCTATGATTGAGAGCCTATATAAATGCGGTCCTAGAAATCCTGAGAATGTTTTCTGAATACACTTTGACAGCAGTACCCCGAATGCAGAATCTTATTGTAGATTCTCTTGCCACTACTACAAGCAATTTGAATATTCCAGTGAACTCCAACAACAAATTTGAAATTTATGTCAAACATCAGCCCATTGTTCTGGATAATTTAAGGTATTGGCAAGTGTTTTGGGATGACAATGAAATCAATGATTTTTTGCAGAGTGAAGGAAAATTCAAGGATACTTCCATAGAGGGTGATAATGATACCGATGAGCAAGAAATCGAAGCAAATCAGATGGATGTGTTGCAGCTGAAAGATAACATTATTCCTAGAGGTCTCATACCTTTAGAGGATATTTTTGATCAAGATGATGTTGCAAGGAAGCCAAGCTTGGTGCCTACTGATAAAGGAGTTGAAGATGTCAATCTTGGAACAACTGACAAGCCCAAGTTTGTGTAGTTATCAAAGGAATTGTCTCCTGAGGTAAAGACACAATATGTTAAATTATTTTCTGAATTTTCTGATGTGTTTGCATGGGATTATTCAGATTTGAAAGTATATGACAAAAATTTAATTCATCATACTATTCCCATCAATCCGGATTATAAACCATTTAGAAGAAAGCTGAGAAGGATCAACCCAAAGTTGCTTCCATCCATTGAAAAAGAGGTAAACAGATTGTATAAAGCTAGTATCATTGTTCCAATTAGATTTTCTGATTGGATTTCAAATCTAGTCCCAATACACAAAAGACAGGAGAAATAAGGTTGTGCATAGATTTTAGGAATCTCAATGAAGTATCCTTAAAGGATAACTATCCACTTCCGAAGATGGATCATATTCTACAAAGAGTAGTTGGAGCATCACGCATGTCACTACTTGACGGGTACTCAGGCTATAATCAGATCTTGGTGCATGAAAAAGACTAAGATAAAATTGCTTTTACGACACCTTGGGGAACTTTCCAATATGCCAAAATGTAATTTGGATTGAATAATGCTGGAGCCACTTTCCAGCGAGAAATGGACATTGCTTTTGTTAATGAGAAGGATATTTTTTTGGTTGTTTATTTAGATGATATGAAAGTGTTTTCTAGTTCTGATGATGAACACCTGCACCACTTGAGGATTGTATTTCTAAGATGAAATTTTTTTGGGATTTCTCTCAATCCAAAGAAAAGTATGTTTGCTATGGATGAAGGTAATTTGCTAGGTCATATCATTTCTAAAGACGGTATCCGCATTGATCCTTCCAGGGTGGAGGAAATTCAACACATAGACTTCCCATGTAACAAAATGGTAAGATGAACTTCTTGCATAGATTTATACCCAATTTGGTTGAACATTTACGAGAAATGACTAATATGTTGAAAAATGATAGCACTATCAAATGGAGCGAGGATGCTATCAAGTCATTGAATCTGGTAAAGTCTGCTCTGTCCAATGCCCCAGTATTGATTAGTCCTGATTACACTCAATATTTCATTATATTTTCATTTGCATCAGAGCATACCATGGTTGCGGTATTGATGCAAACGAGAGATAAGATTGAACAACCCATTTCCTTTTTCAGTAGGAACATTCGAGATGCTACCTTGCGGTATAATATCACTGAGAAACAAGCATTAGCTCTTATAAAATCATTGAAGGATTTTAGAGTATACATTTTTCATTCACATACCATAGCATATGTTCCTAATGCAACAGTAAAATATGTTCTGGTGCAAACTGATCCAGAGGGAAGAAGAGGTAAGTGGATAGCAGCAATGTTGGAATACGATTTGGAGATTAAACCCACAAAGTTAATCAAAGGACAAGGCTTGGAAAAAATAATGGCACAATCAAACCTTCATGCCCTGGACATAAATCTCATAGCAACAATGTCAGAGGATGAGGATGATGGTTCGCTTGTTTCGGTTTCATAAATTTTTCTACAATCACCATGGTATTCAGACATAGTTTATGTCCTTCAGCATATTTCTCCACCTCCAGGGATGTCTAGAAGCAAAGGTATATCACTAAAACTCAAGTATGCTAAATTATGTATTTTAAACAGTGCTCTTTATTAGAAATATCCGAGAGGTATTCTACTTAATTTTTTGGTTGAAGATGAGGCTCAGCAGGTGATGCATGATTTTCATAAGGGTGATTATGGTGGTCATTTGTTTTGGAAAACAACAGCTAAAAAAGTGTTGAGAGAAGGATGTTATTGGCCCACTTTGTTTTCAGATTTGTATAAAACAGTGATGAGCTGCCATGAGTGCCAAGTTTTTCAAAGAAAAAGGAAACTACTTCCTCTTCCTTTGAAATCAATTCAAGTAAATGCACCTTTTCAGTAGCGGGGACTTGATTTCATAGGGGAAATCCATCCCACATCATCATCACAACATCGATGGATCCTGACAGCTATTGATTATTTCACCAAATGGATTGAAACCATTCCAGCGAGGCAGGGCACAGACATAGTGATCATTCAATTTTTTGAATCAAATATCTTGTCTCGTTTTGGTTGCCCTCACAACATCATAATAGATAATGCAATAGCATTTAAATCCAAGAATATGGTGGAGTTCTGAAATAAATACAATATTATACTGGGCCATTCGACAACATACTACCCACAGGGCAACAACTTAGCAGAATCATCGAATAACACTCTGGTGAATATAATCAAGAAAATGTTGGAAGTGAATAAGAGGAATTGGCATCGAAAACTGGTCAACGCCTTATGGGCCGACAAAGTTAGCAGCAAGAAATCCATAGGTATGTCACTGTTTGAATTAGTTTATGGTACTGATTCTATTTTTCCTACATTTCTTACAGCTCTAGTCATGAGGTTACTACAAGAAAATGGCAGCGAAGAGGATGATAATCAGCGAAGGATCAATCAAAAGATCCACCTTCAGCAAACAAGGGAGGAAGTTTCTCAGAACACTATTCAGTTGCAGGAAAAAATAAAGAAAATCTATGACTGTAAAACCAAAGCAGAAAAATTTTAGATAGAACATGTGGTGTTGAGATGGGATGTGTGAAATGAGGACAAAGGGAAGCATGGTAAGTTCGATAACCTATGGAAAGGACCGTATAATATTTCAGCGTATAGGGGACAAAACACCTTTCTACTCACAGAGATGGATGGCCAAGATTTCCTAGGATGGCTAGTGAATGGTAGGCTCTTGAAGCACTACTAATTTTGAGATGATGAATTGCAAATTATGTCACAATCATTGTACATACCATATTCATTGTTGGTGAGATTTCAAGTACACAGTCATTGAAGCTTGGGGCCCGAAGTGAAGGCTATAAAACTTGAATGATATGTGTAGGGTTTACTGGTTTTAATTTAGTTTTCATTCATGGTTTGAGTCAGAGTCAGTCTGCATTGTGTCAGCTTTCAGTCTTTGAAGTATTGTGACCGTATTTCCCAATGGATAAGGCTACTAGGTCTACGGTGTTCTTGGCACCTCCAAGGAGCTACCATCCCCATTGGAGCCAATGTTAGTGTCAGTCCTGTCATACTACCATCAGTGATCAAATATTCTCTTTTGCATTTTCATATTAAGTGCCTCATACTATTACTTATTATCACTCCATTAGGTCATGGATTCATTGATGGTTGGGGTCACTTCATCAGTTTTCTCTCATGAAAATATTTGCGGATTCTCCTCTCTATGGTATTCAGTCATGATTAATTTTCACTAGGTCATAGGGTTGGTCTCATTAGGTTTTAGGGTTCCACCATGGTCAAATTCATGAGGAAAGTGTCAATAAATATCAGCAAGGACATGAGGATGCCAAATAAACTCAAAGCAAATTATTTGGAAAAGTCAAAGAATTGTTCTTTCAGCTTAATGTAATTTTCATCTCAAAACATGTTTTGAGGTGTAAACAGAGTAATTTGTTTTGATTATCATTTTTTATGTAATTTTTTGTCTCCATATATCATAAGTTTAACTTTAGAAGCTGTTATCTTCACAAAGCCACTATTAGTCCTTTGCAACCTGTCACCAAGGGTCAAAGGGGATTTTCTTTGCCTTCTTTTCAAAGGTGTTCTCCACATAATTTTCACTATAAATAATGGTCCAAGTATGTTCATCAGAAGGAGCTCAGAAAGATATCTCCAATGATATATCACACTCCCAAAACTAACTTTTGGATTGGAAAATAGGCCCAAATGAATAAAAGCCCCAAAGCACAATTTTGCCCTTTCTCTATTGTTCTGCTGGCCCTTCAAACTTATTAATTTTTTGCCTTTAACGCAAAGTATGAAATTTTCGCATCCTACAAAACCCTGATGCGATGGCCCATCGCCAATGCGATGCCATCGTACCATCACATCACAACTTCACAGTCCCGCTTGCTCATAACTTTGCCTCCTCGTTTCCGCCGATGCGATTATTGCATATCGCATATCGCCCATCCTCGCAGTGTTTAATCCTGCCTCATCCTTTCCGTCGATGCGATAATTGCATATCGCAACTTCGCGATCAGAATTCCCACAACACTTAAACTCCGAACCCGCCATATCGCCTTCTGTCGATGCGATATTGTCACACCATCGCATCGTGTGATTGTTCCCGCCAATTTTTAACCTCACACTCCTCACTTCTATCGATGCGATATCCCTCCAATGTTTTAACTCCCACTTGTTCCATTTCCCTTATGCGACCATTCCGCCATCGCATTATCGCAATTTTCTCCTCCATGCGTTACACCCACTCCCCTTCCGATTTGCGATTGCGATTTCCCTAGTCCCACCAAAGCTTTCCGCCCTTTCCACAGAAAAAGGGCTTTTCCCTGTGTTAAAGCACTATTTTCATTTTATTTTTTTTAAAAGGATTTTTCCTCCATTGCCCCTACTCATCCCTCATCTCTTCGGAAAACCTCCTTTCTAATTGCATTGGCTTATCCCCTATCCCTTATCCATTAAAATTTTCTCCATTGGCCTTCCCTCCATAGGCCCATCCTCCGTTGCTCATCGCTTATTGCAATTTCCTTCACCATGAGTCTTTCCGCTCCTCCTTCCAATTTGCGATTGTGATTTTGGGCCCACCACCAGTCCTTCTTTCTTTTTAATAAAAAAGGGTTTTTCTCCATTAAAAGAGGAAAATTTGATTTTAATGGTTTAAAAAGGTTTTCTTCATCCAAAGAGTTAAAAGGGGCAGACACTCTGTAATTTTGAATATAGGGATAATTACAGCATTGACCACGAAACGACATCAACGATAAATGAGGGGGTTGGTTCTAGATTTGTCTTTCTTCCCATTTGTAGGAGTAAATGTAACAAAAATATTCTAGAGGGTCAAAATATATTTTTTCCTCTCTTTCAAAGGCATATTGTTGGTTTCTTTTCTATCTTCAGATTTTGGTTTCGGGGCAGGTAAAACAACTCCTCCTTTTGCGGATTCTCCCCCTGAAAGCTTGTCTATTTAATGTAATTTTTGAGTCATTTTTAAAGGTGGAAAAAGTTGGAAATCACTGGGGACGCACTAAGCTTCATCGTACATTTTTGTAACCAGTTCGACAGGGAATTAACAAAGACTTGTAGCAATTTTTTATGAGATCCATGTGGCATGGATATTAGCACAATCTCTTCTTTTGTGATCACTTGTTAAATGTCATGTATGCCATTCATTCATTCCATTATTTCTGTTGAATATTTTCAATTTAGATAGGTAGAATCCATTGTTACAGTGCTCTGCCTTGGGAAAATCATTCAATATTTTATGTTTTCTATTGTTTGAGAAGGATCTATCTCATATGCCCTCCTCGGCTCCTCACCAGTCTTAAACACTTCAAAATCATTAACACAAAGTTTTTAAAATCCCTGCCTACCTTACCCCATAGAATACTCTGTATTTCTGATTTAATTCCCCAGATTTAAACTGCCCAGCTCCATCTGATCCAACAAAAACCACAAAATCTATAAAAAACATTTCGAGCTACTATACCTAGCCGAAAATAATTTTTGCAACCATACTTCATCGAGATTGTTTACAGAGAGATCCCTCTCCCGGCCTTGTAGGGCTAGCTACAAGATTAAGCATGGTTTGTAGTTACATTGGTTTGCCATTCTTCAGTCTGAGGTCAAATTAGGAGATAACACAACCAACTTTGGACTGAAGATTAGCCTCTTTAGTCTGAGAGGGCTCTCTCAAGGTAACTTATGATTTTCAGTAAAATCTCAATTAGATGGCTAAATTTATGACTATGAATTAATTATGATTGATTGCACGTTGAAAATGTAAAGGACTACTACCATTGGGTAAATGAAGTCAACATTAGACAAGTCAATGAAATAATCCTTCTTGTGGAAACTGACGCAATGGAAGTTTCAATGAAAAGATGGTACACATACACAATACAGGAAGAAAACAAAAATTTAACATTTAATGGAAGTCAGAGCATGTTTCCATGAGATATGAGTAATTATATATAAGCTAATTGTAGATATTAAACATGAAAGAAACAAGACATATAACTCATTAAAAGCTACATTCGAATCTTAGGTGAAGAAGGCCAAAACATCCATTGTATATTACTGAAGATGAAAGTTTTTACAAAAAATAGCAGTGTAGTACAATACTCTCCAACCCTTTGTTTGGTCTTCTGTCTATAAATAGACTCTTTTTACATTATATAGAATGTTGGATCATCGAAATTTGACTCTAACAACTAATCATAACTAAAAACTCTATTTATGGAACATAAAAAAACACCTATTCATTTAAGAGTTTCTCTCCTAATGGGACTCTAATTACATGTATTTCCCCCACTTCTCTAATAGTGGGGACCATTACATAGATAAATATTAGATGATTGAACAACATTCTCCATGACATAAGACATAAATGTACTTTCCAAGAATTTAGTAACAATTGTCCTATTTTATAGGAAAGGATCAACATTAAATATAATTTTGTCTTCATGATGTTTTGTATGAATGACATACATGCCAAGTGATGAATATTTGTTGAGATGTCTCCTTATCTGTTTGGATTCCTCCAGGTGGCTTGTTGATCTTCCATATGTATTACGAACCTTCAAAAACCCTTTTAAAATACCTTGTTGCAAAATAGAGCATATTTACGAAGTTTCGTAGCGAAATTTAGTAGCCTACCCATTTCTGCCCTTTAACCTTTTCTTCTACTGGTCAAAAAGTGTTTTTCAGGTCAGAATATCTAAATACTAGAAAACTCCCTCCTTAGTTCTTCATAAAACTGATTTTAAAGACCAAAATAAATCTTTAGTAATTTCGTATCATTTTCAGCCTTCAAGCCTAGAGCTCACTACGAAACTGCCTAATAAGGCAGAAATTGCAAATTTTGTAACCTTCTTAAAAAAATCTTCTTCTGAGCAAAAATTTATGTCACTTGCAAGCTATGAAAATTAACCAAAATTTCTTAGCTCAACTCTTTAGTCCTTGGGTGTTTCATATTCATTAACAATAGGTTGACCTTCAGGTTCTTCAATCACTTTCATTTTTAATCATCTCTTCTCCAGTTCATCTTGAATCATGTCCATTTTTTCCCGAAGGTCTTCCACTTGATTTTGTAATGATATGTTTTTAGATTGCAAGTTCAGATTCATCTTCCTGATATGTTTGGCCACAAGACTTAGAGATTGGGTTCTTTTCAGGAGACTTTTAGCACTACTCGTAGATTCTGAAACAATTGAGATTTCAATGTCCCATTTTTTCATCATCTGATCAAACTCAACATTTTAAGATGTGTGCTTCTCTACTTCCAACTTTAAATCAAGTATTTCTTCTCTTGATTCTCTTACTTGTTCTGTGAGGAGTTTTTTTTATGATTTTCCAACCATCTTCTACTTTCCCTTTCTCTGCATAGTGACAACTTATTCTGTTGCTGGGGATAAATCTATGATGTTTTCTGGCTGCTTACCTTCAGTAACTTTTCCTGATCCTTTGCTTTCCATGGCCATATTTTCAATTTGTGACTTGGTCATTAGATTCCTTGGCTAAAACATGAAGTCATCATCCTCTCCTGCAAAATCCAACTTCTTGGCAGACTTACCTTCAATTTTCTTCCATCACCTTCAATATCTTCTGCCTGCACTACTGGGGACTCATAAATATCTATTGCATGGAGGATGTCTTCCAGGTTTCCTTTGGCCAATTTCTGACTCCTTTTTATCCTCTTACTTCTTTTTTTACTAATTTTATGTTTCCCTTTTGCAGTTTCTAGCTGAGGGATATAAGTTTCTTTCACATGTTCTACTTCAATGTCCATAGGCGCTACAGGAAATTGTCTTCCTTATTCATAAATATCTTCTATTACAGCTGTAGATGTAGTATTTTTAGGTTTTGAAACTTTCTTTGGAGTAACTGCATCTACTTCATACCCACTCATAAAAACAAAAGAGGTCCAATAACTATTTAACCTTTTTTATTCTTCCAACACTAACAATTTTATTAGACCATGGTGAAATATTGATGTTTCATTACCTTCTATCTTCACCTGAAATTTATCTGACATCTTTCCCAAACTTTTGTATAAAAGGAATGGAATATAATATGATAATATGATCATAATAATAAATAATGTGGAATATCCCTTCACAAGTGAAGTATTTTTGGATCACCAGCAACAGCTTTGCATAATTCTCTTTCATATAACCCTTAGGGATGTTGTTTGCCATGTCAGCTCCTCTGTGCTCCTACTTGATAAATTATTCATAGCCTTGCATTATGAATTTTGTGCCTTTGAATCATTCCTCACCACTTCTAATAATTTATGTATCTTGGGAGATGATATCTGGTGACACTGTGAAATTCAAAATCCCAAATTTTGATGATGTCCTTGTAAAATTTGTTGCAAAGTATTTGGATACCTATTCATGGAAACTGTTAGCACCTGAAATGGACCCCAGGCTGCAAAATCCAAATCAGGGTAACAACTAAACCACGCTCAGCCTTGTAGCTAGCCCTACAAGGACAGGAGAGGGCTCTCTCCATAAAATAATATTCAATAAAGGGCAATAGAAATCTGATATTAGGCTAGGTAAAATGATAGAGATAAAAGGTTTAAATAAAATGAATGAATGAATTTCAGGGATATGTGGGGTATAAAGGGACAGTTTAAATCGGGAATTAAATCAGGACACAGGGTATTTCATGGGGCAAGATAGGCAGGAAAATTAGCAATCAAAATTAATAAGGATGGGATGAAAGACTGGTGCGGAGCTGAAAAGGGCACAATAAATGGATCCTTTTTAAACATAAGAGAAATACAGAGTATGAATGATTTTCCAAGGCAGAGAATATAGAGATGGATTCTACCTTTCTATCCTGAAAGCATTCAAAAGGAAATGTTTATGGATGAATGAAACACATAAAAATTCACATATGAAACAAAGGAGAAAACAAATGCTAACTCTCATACCACATGGATCCCACAAATCAAAGCTGCATCTCTTTTTAATTCCTGTCAAACTGTACAATATAGCGCAAAGATGTTCTTCCACACTGTTCACCTACTTTCTCTGTTACTCTGACCATTTACAAATGATTTACAATTTCAATAAATAGGTTGAAATGTGGGAACACAGATCCACAGAAAAGGGAGCTGTTCTAACGGCTGAAGAACTGAAAGACAATCACAGAAAGTAAGACAAAAAACTGCCCCTGAAAATAAGGGACAAATTACATTGACTGCTTTTGGAGATTTGCTATTTGGGTTGTACGAACCAAAATAGGTAATCCGATGAAAAGATTTCCTATTTCTTTGTTGTTGTAGATATCTTCATTTTATTTTAAGCTCTCGGCCTTTGAATGTTCTTTTGCTTTCCACTATTTCTTTGTTTTCTGACTTTTTAATAAACTGCCATAGAAATAGAACCGAATGAAATTCCATGCTTTTGTGAAGGGAAACCATTTTTTAATGGGAAAGAGGAAGGGAAAGGAGGCGGGAATTACATAAATCGCAATCAGAATGAAAAGGCGGAGGGATATAATATTAAAACACAGTGCAATCGCAATTGGAATCGGGGGTAGAGCGGGGTAGTACATACAAAACTTCTGATGCGATTAGGAATGGGAGATTAACCTTTGTAAAACGTAAATAATACAAATTTTCAATTTACAAAGGAAAAGGCCTTATATTATATGGATGGGCGAAAGTATGGTACAGTGAGCCCGACAGGTCAATAGCAATCGGAGATCGGGAGCGATTGCAATCGCAATCGGGAGAACGAACTTTCGATGCGATCGATCGGAGGGGCAGTGTGATTGGGGGAAGGAATTGGGATCGGGTCAATCGGGAGGAGACTTGCAATCGGGGAAGGACTTGCGATCGGGTCAATCGCAATCGGAGATCGGGAGCGGGGAGTAATCACAATCGCAATCGGAGATCAGGACCGGGGAGTAATTACAATCGCAATTAGGAGAACGAACTTGCAATGTGATCGATCAGAGGGGTAGTGCGATCGGGGGAAAAACTTAAGTTGGGATAGCGATGATCGGAGTTTTGTGCGATCAATCGCATCGCAAATATTTGCGATGGACCGATCAGAACGCTTTATATAGATGTTGCGATTGGAAATATTTGCGATTGCGATTTAATAAGGGGGAAAGGACTTTGGGTTATGTGGTTTATATATATGATATGAACTATGGGTATGGAAAGGGGAAGTGGTTAAGGGGTGGGACTTATAATAAATGTTAATATTTGTTTATTATAAAGTCTCTACGGGGTATGTTTGGGGAAGTGGTTATATAATCAAGTCGCATATTATTTAAAAGATTTATAATGCGATTTTTTTATCAGAAAGGGGAAAATGGGTTTTTAAAGGAATATTAAACTTTAATAACACAAAGTTTAAAGGGAAAAATGGGGAAATAGGGGGTATATGAGGGTATAAGGAATTTTACTTCACTTAGGCATAGAATTCAATCCAGAAGTCAGTGGCCGGTGTAGTATACCCCATCGGAAGAAGCTCTTTTCAGAATATACTACGATGAGATCACAAGAAAGATGATGCAGTGTTGAACACTCAACGGAAAAAAATTATCTGAAGGTAGGGACATCACTTTATGCAGATGACAACTTCTGAATTGTGACTTATTACATATGATGATATAAAATTACATAATGGATAATAATAAAGGCAAAATATTACGTTTCACCTCAAAACATGGTTTTGAGGTGAAAATTACATCAAGATGAATAAAATGTCTCTCTGATTCTTCGTGGTGCTGTGACTTTGAATTTATTGACTTCCTCATGACCTTGCTGATATTATTGACATTTGACTCATTAATTTGACCATGGTGAGACCCCTAGAAACTAATGAGACCCATCCTATGACCTACTGATATGATTTTGAGAATAAAAGTGACTAATAAATAAAGACCATAAAAAGGAAAATCATCAAGTACTTCATGAGGGAAAACTGATAAAACGATACTACCATCAATGAATCCATGACCTAATGGAATGGTGAAATTTATTCGGTATGAGACACCTAATATGCAAATGCAAAAAGAGCAGATTTGATCAGTGATGGAAGTATGAATATACTGACACTAAAATTGGCCCCAATGGGGATGGTAGCTCCTTGGAGGTGCCAAGAACACCATAGACCAAGTAGCCTTATCCATTTGGGCATGGAGTCTAAAATGATGAAAACTTACACAAATGCAAACTGACTCTAACTATAGACTAAGACTGAAAAATCAAATAAAACCAAACCATACACATATCATCCAAGTTTTATAGCCTTCACCTCGGGCCCCAAACTAGAATGAATGTGTATTTGACTTTTCTTTTAGAAAAATATAATGTTATATACAATGATGATGAGATAGATTCTGATCCATGTCTTAAACAATGGTAGTGCTTCAATAGCCTACCATTTACTACTCCTCCAGGACAATCTTGGCCATCCATTTCTAAAAGTAAGAAGGCATTCTGACCCCTCTATGCTGTAATTTTGAATGGTCCCTTCCAAAGGTTGTCAAATTTACCGTGCTTCCCTTTATCTTCATTTATTGCATCCCATTTCAACACTACATCATCCAATTGAAACCTTTCTGCTTTATTCTTCCTATCATAGATCTTTTTAATCTTCTCCTGCAGCTGAATAGCATTCTGTGACACTTCCTCTCTTGTTTTCTGAAGGTGGATCATTTGATTGATCCTTCACTGGTTGTCATCGTCCTCGCTGCCAACTTCTTGCAATAATATCACAACTGGGACTATATGGGATGTAGGAAAGACAGCATTGGTACCATAAACCAACTCAAATGGTGACATACCTATTGATCTTTTACTGCTAACTCCGTCTGCCCACATTGCGTTGATGAGATTTCGGTGCCAGTTTCTTTTGATTGCCTCCAGCATTTTCTTAATTATATTCAACAGTGATTTGTTAGATGACTCAACCAGGTCATTGCCTTGTGGATAATAAGTTGTTGAATGGCCCAATGCGATGTTTTATTTGTCACAAAAGTTGATCATATTTTTGGATTGGAACGTTGCTGCATTGTCTGTTACAATTTTGCATGGGCATCCAAAACAAGATAAAATATTCGATTCCAGGAATTGAATGATTAGCGTTTTTGTTGCTTGCCTAGCTGGGACAGCCTCGATCCATTTCGTAAAGTAATATGTCCCTATCAATATCCATTGGTGCTGCACTGAGGACGCGGGGTGAATTTCTCCTATGAAATCGAGCCCCCACTGCTGAAAGGGCGCGTTCACTGAAACTGGTTTCAAAGGGAGTGGAAGAAATTTCTTCTTTCCTTGGAAGATTTGGCATTCATGACATTTCATCACTGTCTTATATAAATCAGAGAATAATGTGGGCCAATAATATCCTGCTCTCAATACCTTGTTAGCTGTAGTCTTCCAAAACAAGTGACCGCCACAGTCGCATTTATGAAACTCGTGCATTATTTTCTGTGTTTCTTCTTCAACCAAACAATTGAGTAGAATTCCTCCTGGATCTTTCCAATACAGAGTGCTGACTAAAATGAAATATTTTGTGGATTTTAGCTTCAGATATCTACCTTTACTCTTAGTCATGCCCATAGGAGGTGAAAAATGTTGAAGGACATAGAAAATATTTGAATACCACGGGGACTGCAGAAAAATATCTGAAATTGGAACCAACAAACCTTCACCTTCATCTTCTACCACTGCTGTTATGAGGTTTATATCTAAAGCACACAGATTAGATTGGGCCATCAGTTTCACCAAGCCTTGACCTTTGATCAACTTCGTGGGCTTGATCTCTAGATTGTACTCCAACATAGCCGCTATCCATTTTTCTGTTCAACCTTCTGGATCAGTTTGCATGAGCACATCCTTGACTGCTGCGTTAGGGACATATGCTGTAGTGTGTGAATGCAGAATATAGACCCTAAAATCTTTCAATGCCTTGACAAGAGCCAATGCCTGCTTTTCAATAATATTATATCTTAAAGTATCATCTCTAATAGTCCTACTGAAAAAGGTGATTGGCTTTTCTACTCCATCTCTCTTTTGCATTAAAACAACAACCATAGTATGCTTTGATGCAAACGAGAATATAATAAAATCTTGAGTATAGTTGGGACTGATCAGAACTGGGGCATTAGGCAAAGAAAACTTTACCAAATTGAATGATTTGATGGATTCTTCACTCCACTTAACAGTGTTGTCTTTTTTCAACATATTGGTCATTTCTCTCAAATGCTCAGCCAGATTAGGTATAAATATGCGTAAAAAATTCATCTTACCATTAAAGGCTTGAATTTTTTTCTTGTTTCGTGGAAGATCTATGAGCTGAATTGCCTCCACTCTGGCTAGATCTATGCGGATGCCATCTTTAGAGATGATATGTCCAAGAAATTTTCCCTCATCCATGGAAAAAAGGCTTTTTTTGGGATTGAGGGAAATCCCAAAATTTCTGCAACGCTGAAAAACCACTCTTAGATGGTGCAAATGCTCATCATCTGAACCTGAAAACGTTGTCAGATCATCCAAATAAACAACAAGAAAAACATCTTTTTCATTTGCAAAGGCAATGTCCATTGCACGCTGGAAAGTGGCTCCAAGGTTCTTCAGTCCAAAGGGCATCTTGGCATACCAGAAGGTTTCCCAAGGTGTTGTAAAGGCAGTTTTATCTTGGTCCTTCTCATGCACCAAGATCTGGTTATACCCTAAGTAGCCATCAAGTAGTGACATCCTATATGCTCCAACTACTCTCTACAGAATATCATCCATTTTCGGAAGTGGGTAATTATCCTTTAAGGATGCCTTATTCAAGTTTCGAAAGTCAATACACAGTCTTATTTCTCCATTATTTTTACACACTGGGACCAAATTCAAAATCCAATCGGAAAATCTAATAGGAACTATGATTCCTGCTTTGTACAATCAGTTTACCCCCTTTTCAATTGATGGCAACAGCTTTCGATTGATTCTTCTCAGCTTCTGTCTGAAAGGCTTATGATCCTACTTGATAGAAATTGTATGATGAATTATGTTCTTATCATACACTTTCAAATCTGAATAATCCCACGCAAATAAATCAAAAAATTCAGAAAGCATTTTAACATACTTCTCCTTTACCTCAGGGGATAATGCCTTTGATAATTTGACAAACTTGGGCTGATCAACTGTTCCAATATTCACATCTTCAACTCCTTTCTCTGTGGGCACCAATCTTGGTTTCTTTGCGACATCATCCTGATCAAAAAGCTCCTATAAAGGTATGAGACCTCTAGGAATTACATTATCCTTTAACTGCAATATGTTCATCTTCCAACTCTTGATCATCAACCTCATACTCACCCTCTATGGGAGTATCTTTGAATTTTCCATCACCCTGCGAAAATGCATTTATCTCATTATCATCCCAAAATACTTGCCAATACCTTAAATTGTCCAGAACAGCAGGCCTATGTTTGACATAGATCTCAAATTTATTGCTGGATTTCATTGGAATCTTCAAGTTACTTGCAGTAGTGGTGAGAGAATCAGCAATAATGTTCTGCATCTTGGGCACTGCTGTCAAAGTATATTCTGGGAAGGTTTTCAAAATATCCAGGACTGCATTTCTATATGCCCTCAATCTTGGATGTTTTTCTTGGTATTCTCCCTTCACCTGTTTGATTATCAATTCGGAGTTGCCATATACAAAAATCCTTTTTGCATTCAACTTCTTCAAAATTTTGAGGCTTGCAATCAAAGCCTCATATTCTGCTTCATGTTAGAGCAATCAAAAGCTAACTTATAGGCACAAATTCTAACATTTCTCAAAACCTTCTCAGGTTGAAAAATAGGACTCCTAATCCATATTCCAATGCCAGCTCCATCCTTACCAACGGCTCCATCAAAATCCATACTCCACAGGCCTTCTTCTTCTTCTTGAAGGTGCTGGAAATTTTCTTCTTTCTCTTCTTTACCTTGGCTGATTTTTGGTTGTTCATTATCTCTTTGTTGCTGGCAGGCAGGAGGTTCAGAAGTGTCTGTTGCTTTATCCTTTTCCTTTTTGAGGACCTCTTTGAAATTCTCTAAAATCTCAGGTATTTCATCTACTTGTACCAATTGAACATTCTCATCATTTAAACCACCATCAAAATACAAGACAAAAGACTCTAAGTCTGTATGGACAGCATTGATGGGATGATTTACAGGCTTGTATTTGCTGGTAATCATATATTTCATTTTCTTTTCTCTATATAACTTCCTCAACTGGCCAAATACAGGGATAGTGGCATAGGAGAAGTTGAGCTGTATGGTTCCCTTAAGTTTTACACCCCAAGACCTAGATAGAAGCATTCCGAACCTTGATGGGACATCAACAACAACGACATCCATCAAGACATTCTTTGCTGGAATATGATCTAAAGACACTACCAAATCTTTAATTAAACCAATACATTGGACCCTACTTGAGTCGAAGGAATACAAGTCATGATATTTGTGAGTGATGTCAAGGCCTAACTTCTCCATGACAACTTTGGGCATCAAATTATGTGAGGCCCCAGAGTCCAACATAGCATTATGCAGGATAAACTCATGTAATCTAAGACTCAAGTCAAAAGGGGGGACTTCATTTTCTTCAGATTCTTCTGTGGCTGGACCAAAAATAAGTTCAGGGTAGTCGTCTTCTACATTGACCGTATCGGAGACAGAATCTATTTTCAAGACTTTAGACACCTGAGTTTTATACACACTATTCTTCACCAATTCTGTGAGGGGCATAGACACTTTTAACTTAGAGATTTTATTTTCTAGATTAAAGGAGGGAGCTTTTTCTACCTCTTTAATGGGCAGGTCTTTCTTCTCTATTGGCTCCTTTACTGTGTTCTATTGGTTCTTTTCGTTTGGAGTATTATCAACTGCGGGCGCTTTGCTAGAAGAAGGATTAGTCGACTCTTTAGCTTTCTTATGTGCATCGTTCTTCATTTGGAGTTCCTTTCTCTTTTGAATGGGGCTGACTATAACCGCTCTGTTCCTTAAAGACTAATGTGTTTGTTGAGCCAACAGAGTGTTCATATACCCTCTCTGATAGTCATCAGACTCTTCTTCCAATACTGTATCATTGGCCACAATGAAAATTTGGCCTTTTTGAATGTTTGGAGTCGCCACTGTGTATTCTTCGTGTAAGGAAAATGGGCATGCCATCAGCCGTGAAAAAATGATTAGCCTCAATCACATCGTCATCTGAATTTGTCCCTTGCACGTAGTTCTATTTCAAAGGATTTTTAATTTGCTGCTATGGTGGCACAGTTTGGTCTTGCGTTCTTTGCTCTCTCTGTTTAATCCTGAATTGCGGCTGCTGCCCTCTGAAATTTGGATTTATTATTTGAGGCTCTCGTCTTTCTGCAATGGTCAACTTGTCAAACATTTTTTCCACTGTTTTGATCAGAGTGTCCATTTTACTGTCTAAAGTAGAGGCCTCCTCTTTTACTTCGATTCTCTTCTTAGCTCTGGCTCGCGCTCTCTTAGCCAGCAGATTTGCTTCAACATTAACCGCTATCTTCTGCATGTCTTCAAGTGAGGATGGATCTCTTTCACACAATTGATATGCCATGTCGGCGTCAAATCCATCGGGAAATTTTAACAATGCCAGTCCCTCAGGAGGTTTCAAATTAGCTGGGATAGCATTATATGTAGCATTCAATCTCAAACAATAATTCTGCACAGTTTCACCCACATTCATTTTAATGTTCTCATATTCAGAAACAATTTAAAGTGGGTTCTTTTTTACCTCCCACCAGTCCAGGAACTGAGTGTGCAACTCCTTCCATGTGCGAATTGTGCATGGTGGTAGGGCTCTAAACCAATTTCTGACTTCGCCTCCGAAACTTTGAACAAAGAGCCTCATCGTTACATTCTTTGCTTCTACCTCATGAAAATAAAAAAATTCATTCATTTTGTCAACATGTTGTTGAGCCTTGATGCTCTGAGTGGCATCAAAAATATGAATTTTTCTTTGATAGTCAGCTGGCATGTCATTGAATACCTGGGGTAAGACCAGGGGTGCATACTTGGCAGCCATAACTCTGGGTGGATTTACGACAGGATTTGTAGGATTTGAGGGAGGTGTCAATGGAGGAGATGATAATTGGAAATTGACTGATGGGAATGCTGATGAATTGGGAGGGGGAAATGCTATTCCTAATGATTCTGAAGGCTCAGAAATATTAGTTATAGTGATGGACTGAGGAGAACTCAAAATTTAATCATCAATGGAGGTATTTTCTCTTTGGACTTCAATATCTACAAGGAAATCAGGATCCAAAACTGTATCATCGATGCCATTTTCGGATTTATTCCTAAATAAGGAAAGCTCAAAATTCTCGTCAAAGGAAAAATATTCTACAAAAAAACCATTCACTGGGCCAAGTATAGGATCTGAAAACTAGTCTGGGGCTTAATGATCCTTCTTGTCTTCTAACAATTCTTGGTATAAGATTTGGATCCGGATTAGCCCTAGTGTATCTTCTTGAAGCTAGTGTGGTCAAATGTCTATTTTACAAAAATCTTATTTTGTAGCCTAGCAAAAATTTGAACATCATCTTTCAAAATTATGGAATTATTTGTTCTACTAGGGCAAATATTTCAAGTCAGATGTTATTGTCTATAAAACTAGACTGGAGATTGACTGAAGAAACATTTATCTACTTATGCACCTACAAAGCAATGTGCAGTTTGAAGGCTACCTGGCATAACTTCAGGCTCCGTCTGTAGTTTATAAAACAAATAACACTAACAAACAAACAATCTTGAATAGTCCCCAGTGGAGTTGCCAGAGATGTTAGCACCTGAAATGGACCCCAGGCTGCAAAAGGCAAATCAGGGTAACAACTAAACCACACTCAGCCTTGTAGCTAGCCCTACAAGGAGAAGAGAGGGCTCTCTCCGTAAAAGAATATTCAATAAAGGGCAATAGAAATCTGATATTAGGCTAGGTAAAATGATAGAGATAAAAGGTTTAAATAAAATGAATGAATGAATTTCAGGGATATGTGGGGTATAAAGGGACAGTTGAAACCAGGAATTAAATCAGGACACAGGGTATTTCATGGGGCAAGATAGGCAGGAAAATTAGCAATTAAAATTTAATAAGGATGGGATGAAAGACTGGTGCGGACCTGAAAAGGGCACAATAAATGGATCCTTTTCAAACAGAAGAAAAATACATAGTATGAATGATTTCCCAAGGCAGAGCATATAGAGATGGATTATACCTTTCTATCTTGAAAGCATTCAAAAGGAAATGTTTATGGATGAATGAAACACATAAAAATTCACATATGAAACAAAGGAGAAAACAAATGCTAACTCTCATACCACATGGATCCCACAAATCAGAGCTGCATCTCTTTTTAATTCCTGTCAAACTGTACAATGTAGTGCAAAGATGTTCTTCCACACTATTCCCCTACTTTCTCTGTTACTCTGACCATTTACAAATGATTTACAATTGCAATAAATAGGCTGAAATATGGGAACACAGATCCACATAAAAGGGAGTTGTTCTAACAGCTGAAGAACTGAAATACAATCACAGAAAGTAATACAACAAACTACCCCTGAAAATAAGGGACAACATTACATTGACTGCTTTTGGAGATTTGTTGTTTGGGCTGTACGAACCAAAATAGGTAATCCGATCAACAAATTTCCTATTTCTTTGCTGCTGTAGATATCTTCATTTTATTTTAAGCTCTCGGCCTTTGAATGTTCTTTTGCTTTCCACTGATTCTTTGTTTTCTGACTTTTTAATAAACTGCCATATAAATAGAACCGAATGAAATTCCATGCTTTTGTGAAGGGAAACCAATTTTTAATGGGAAAGAGAAAGGGAAAGGAGGCGGGAATTACATAAATCGCAATTGGAATAAAAAGGTATAGCGATATCATATTAAAACATAGTGCAATCGCAATCGGAATCAGGGGTAGAGCGGGGTAGTACATACAAAACTTCCGATGCGATTAGGAAAGGGGGATTAACCTTTGTAAAACGTAAATAATACAAATTTTCAATTTACAAAGGAAAAGGCCTTATATTATATGGATGGGCGAAAGTATAGTACGGTGGGCCCGGCAGGTCAATCGCAATTGGAGATCGGGAGCGGGGAGTAATCGCAATCACAATCGGGAGAACGAACTTTCGATGCGATCGATCGGAGGGGCAGTGCGATTGGGGGAAGGACTTGGGATTGGGTCAATCGGGAGGAGACTTGCGATCGGGGAAGGGCTTGCGATTGGGTCAATCGAAATCGGAGATCGGGAGTGGGGAGTAATCGCAATCGCAATCATAGATCGGGAGCAGGGAGTAATTGCAATCACAATCAGGAGAACGAACTTGCGATGTGATCGATCGGAGGGGCAGTGCGATCGGGGGAAAGACTTAAGTTTGGATTGCGATGATCGGAGTTTTGTGCGATCAATCGCATCGCAAATGTTTGCGATGGACCGATCAGAATGCTTTATATAAATGTTGCGATTGGAAAGATTTGCGATTGCAATTTAATAAGGGGGAAAGGACTTTGGGTTATGCGGTTTATATATATGATATGAACTATGGGTATGGAAAGGGGAAGTGGTTAAGGGGAAGGACTTATAATAAACGTTAATATTTGTTTATTATAAAGTCTCTACGGGGTATGTTTGGGGAAGTGGTTATATAATCAAATCGCATATTATTTAAAAGATTTATAATGCGATTTTGTGATTGGAAAGGAGAAAAGGGGTTTTTAAAGGAATATTAAACTTTAATAACACAAAGTTTAAAGGGAAAATGGGAAAATAGGGGGTATATGAGGGTATAAGGAATTTTACTTCACTTAGGCATAGAATTCAATCCAGAAGTCAGTTTTGAGAGTGTAGTATACCGTTGGAAAGCTCTTTTCGGGCTCTTTTTGATGGATCTGCTTTGAAGATGATTTGGTGCTGAACATGCTGTGGAAAAATTCTCTGAAGGCATGGACATCACTTTATGGAGATGACAGCTTCTGAATTGTGACTTATTACATATGATGATATAAAATTACATAATGGATAATAATAAAGGAAAAATATTACGTTTCACCTCAAAACATGGTTTTGAGGCAAAAATTACATCAAGATGAATAAAATGTCTCTTTGATTCTTCCTGGTGCTGTGACTTTGAATTTATTGACTTCCTCATGACCTTGCTGATATTATTGACATTTGACTCATTAATTTGACCATGGTGAGACCCCTAGAAACTAATGAGACCCATCCTATGACCTACTGATATGATTTTGAGAATAAAAGTGACTAATAACTAAAGACCATAGAGAGGAAAATCAACAAGTACTTCATGAGGGAAAACTGATAAAACGATACTACCATCAATGAATCCATGACCTAACGGAATGGTTAAATGTATTCGGTATGAGACACCTAATATGAAAATGAAAAAAGAGAAGATTTGATCACTGATGGCAGTATGACTAGACTGACACTAACAGAAACCCTGCAATTTATGGTAGAACTGTAGGCAGCCCGTCTTCCTGAAAGCCTTCATAGTGGTGGGACCTTTATTCAACAACTTCAAATCCATAGGCTCATACCTTATGCAATAACCACCCTTATTTGTTTTCTTCTTCGATGCCATGATGCTTTATACTTCTTGTTGCCTCGCTTATTGATGACACTTTCGGAATAGAATTCGAAAAGCAGCCTGCTTTGTGTGGTGAAGCAGCTCTAAAACAGTGACGGTGAGATACTTAACATGCAAGAGTTGGATGTTGAATGACAAAGAGCAGCTTGGGGATAAATTTTTAAGGGTAATTTTGACAACTCAGAGTTTAATGATGACACATGTGACCATAAAAGACAACGATGACAACAGATACGGCTTTGCGTGTTTGGGAATCATAATAAGAAACTCAAATGACCTTAATACTTTCTTTTTCTTACTGAAAATTAACACCTCACACCACTCTAACACTCTGCAGGAAGAAAAAGAGTTTCATAGCGAAAATCATTTAACTGTTGACAGATTCACTACAGAATTGTCAGGTAGTTTTGTAGCGATATCTACTAATTTGACATATAATTCACTATGAAACTGTGTAAAACTGACAGATGGAATATCTTGTGATTAAAAATCATGGGGATGAGAACTAGATGAGATGAGGTTGATTTGAATGACAGGACATTGTTATAGGTGGGTTTTAGACTTAAGGTAGACATCACAAAATGCAATTTTTAAAAAAATTTCATGAAAATGACTTATGAGACAGCATGAACCTGCATGAATGAAATTTATAACCCTATCAATGAAAGTGTTAAAACTAATAAGTGATAATAGTGGCTCCACTGGGGATGGTGTGCCCCTGTGGTACAACAAAGAACCTGTAGTTCAGTGCCATCCTTTTTTTTGAAAATATAACTTTTAAAATTTACCAAGCCTTCTTCAAACCCTTATGGCATTCTCCCTGGGCTCAATTTTAATGATCAAATTGTATTTATTAGAAAAAAAACATAATGAAATGAAATATATACAATGGAGTGAAAATTTAGTAAAATTTAAGAGGAGTAGCGCTTTAGAAACCTGCCATTGATAAGTCTTCCAACACAAAGTTGTCCATCCATCTCTTGAAGTAGATAAGTATTGTTACCATGATATGCAGCTACTACAAATGGTCCCTTCCAGATTTTTTCAAAATTTCCATGCTTCCCCTTTTCCTCAATTTCGGCTTCCCACTTTAAAACTACCTCTTGAATTTAGAAATTGTCATCTTTGACCTTTCTGTCAAATGTTTTCTTCACTCTGTTTTGTGATTGCTGATGTTTGTTGTATACCTCCTCTCTTTTTTCTTGCAATGATATGAGTTGGTTTAAATTCTCTGAATGGAATTGGGCTCCTCTTCAAGTCCTTGTAGTAGTTTCATTATAGGAACTTCCAAGGAGGTGGTAAAATTTTCTTAAGCTCCATACACTAATTCATAAGCTGATGTACCAATGAATCGCTTTGTACAGACCCTATCATCCCAAAGAGCATATTTCAATTTTCTATGCCATGATCATTGTTTTCCTGATGTAACTTTTTGATAATTATCACAATAATTTAATAGACGATTCTGCAAGGTCATTACCTTGGGGGTAATAGGTTGTTGAATGTCCAAGTGTTATATGATACTGATGAAAAAAGATAATTAATTTTTTGGATTTAAAAGCTTATGCATTTTCAGTAATAATATTCATAGGACAACCAAACGTGGAGAAAATGTTGTTCTCCAAGAACTGAATGATGATTGAGTCAGTGGCTTACCTTGTTTGGATTGCTTCAATCCATTTAGTGAAATAATATGTGGCTTTCAGGATCTAGTGATGCTTCCCTAAATATAATGGGTGTATTTCACCAATAAAATCCAACCCCCATTGTTGGGAAGGTGCCTCAACATATATTGACATCAAAGGTAAAGGAATCAATTTTTTATTACCATAAAAAATTTGACACTCATGGCAAGCAGCGATCTTCTTGAAGACATCCTTAAACATGGTGGGCCAATAGTAACCTACTCTGAGTATTTTTTTTTCTTTATCTTTCCAGTAGTGGTGTCCTCTACAATATCCCTTGTGAAATTCTTCAATAACCTTTTCAACTTCCTCCTCCAACAAACAGTTTAAAAGGATTCCACCGGTACCTTTCCAATACAAATTCTTATTTACAATGTAGTATATTAATGATTTCAGCTTCATAAACCTTGCTTTGGATTTGGTCAACTCTGGAGGAGCTCTGTGATGATGCAAAACAAAGATAATATCTTTGTACCATTCAGATAAAATGAACTTTTGTTCAATAGGTATCAATTCTTCATCTTCCTCTCACATATCTAAAATTTCTGCAATGAAATTCATGTCAAGACATTCAAAATTGGATTGTGCCATTAATTTTGCTAACCCTTGTCCTTTTACCAACTTTGTAGGCCTGATTTCTATGTCATACTCAAGCAAAGTAGCTATCCATTTCCCTCTCTTTCCATCAGGACCAACTTGCATCAAAATGTCTTTAACCACAGTGTTAGGTACAAATGCAATGACATGAGAGTGCAAAATATAAATTTTGAAGTCTTTAATAGCTTTGATTAAAGCATATGCCTGCCTTTCCAAAATATTATACTTTAGCTCTAAGTTAGAAAGAGTTCTGATAAAGAATGAAATTGGTTGTTCTATAACCTTGTTGTCCTTTTTTCAATAAAACTCTGGCTATGGTATTTTCAGATGCAAATTTGAAAACCAGAAATTCTCTTGAAAATTTTGGACTAATAAACGCTAGAGCTTGAGTGAGGGATTTCTTTATCTCTTCAAATGATTTCTTGGCTTTAACATTCCAATTAATATCAGCTCCTTACTTCAACATCTTGGTAATGTCTTTGAAAATTTCAGCAAAGTTCGGGATGAACCTTCTGACAAAGTTTACCTTCCCAAGAAAGGACTCAATTTATTTCTTGTTCCTTGGCAGGTCTATCTTATGAATACCATGAACTCTAATGGGATCAATATTTATCCCATCCTTTCATATAATATGTCCAAGAAATTTTCTAGAAGTTAGAGCAAAAATACTCTTACTGGGGTTAAGAGAGATACCAAATCTTCTACATTTCTGCAGAATTTTCTCCAAATTCTTCAAATGATCTTCCTCCTTTCTTGAAAACATAATTATGTCATCCAAGTAGACTACAACTGATCTATCTTTCTCTTCAGCAAAGGCAATGTCCATTTCTCTTTGAAAGGTCGCTCCTGCATTCATCAAACCAAAAGTCATCTTAGAGTACATGAATGTCCCCCATGGCATGGTAAAAGTAGTCTTCTCTTGATCTTCTGGGTGTACCAATATCTAGTTATAACCTAAAAATCCATCCAACATGGACATCCTTTGAGAGCCAACAATATTTTGCAAAACCTGATCCATCTTGGGAAGAGGGTAGTTTTCCTTCAAGGAAGCCTTGCTCAAATTTATAAAATCAATACAGATTCTTCTTTATGACTCGTACCAAATTAGCAAGCCACTTTGAAAATCTTATAGGAATAATGATCTTTTCATCAAAAAGTTTCTTAATCTCCTTCTCAATCAGAGGCATGAGTAATGGGTTAATCCTTCTCAATTTCTATTTGAAATGTTTCCCATTCTCTTTGATAGGAATAGTATGTTGTATAATACTAGGATCATACCTTTTCACATCATCATAGCTCCATGCAAAAACATCAATGTATTTCTTCATCATCTCAATATATTTCTACTTCATCTCCATAGAAAGAAATTTGGAAAGCTTTACCATTTTAGGCACTGCTATTGTACCAATATTACAAGTTTCTACCTCCTCATCATCAGAATGCATCCTAGGAGATTTAAAAACATCCTTTTTATCAAAATGATTCTCAAGTGGAATAAGGCCCTTGGGTATACAATTATTTTTCAGCTGCAAAACTTCAGAATTAACCTTAGTTTCAGCAAACATGTTTTGTTGATCCACTTGTGTGTTTTAAAACTCATCCTTTAACTCTATGAAATTTATGACTTGCTGGTCATATTAAAACACTTTCCAATGGATGATATTATCTGGGATGGCAGGCCTATGCTGGACTTCAATTTCATACTTCTCAGTAGAATGTGTAGGGAAGACAAACAAACTTGCAGAAATAGCTAGAGAATCAGCCACTGAGTTTTGATCTCTGGTTTCACAATAAATGCATATTCTTGAAAATTTTCAAGCATTTCCATAATCAGATTTCTATAAGTTCTCATCCTTACATCCTTAGTTTGATATAATCCTTCAAAATTTTTGATTACCAACTCCGAATATCCACACACTGATATATTTTTTGCAGGAAATATTTTCAAAAATTTCAAACCCAAAAACAGAGAGTCACATTCAACCATATAATTGGTACATTCAAAGTTAATTTTAAAGGAATAAAACTTACTTTCATCATCAAGAGTAGTGATCCATACGTCTTCTCCAGCCCCCTCTCTTCCAACAGATCCATCAAAGTGTAGAAGTCACCAGCCCTCTGGTTTCTCTTCTACAATTTTCTGATTTTCAACATTATTATTTTCTCTTTTCCCCTGACTTTCTGCTTCATTAGTTATCCCATTGAAAATAATTGTTGATCCTAATTCAGTTTGAATAGCATAAATGGGAAATTTTTGAGGTTAATCCTTGATGCTTACCATATAGGCCATCCTACTCTCCCTTTACAACCTTCTCTGCTCACCAAAAATAGGAATGGTAGCATATGTCATGTCCATCTTCATGGTGCCTTTGATTTTTGCTGCCGAAGATCTGGATAAGAGCATGCCAAACTTGGGGGGAATATCCGCCACCACAATGCCCATTACCACTATTTTAGCAGGCACTTGTGCCAAGCCAACAACAACATCTTTGATCAATCCTATGCATTGGAATATTTTAGAGTCAAAATAAAATAGATATTTGTATGGCCTAGTGATCTCCAAACCCGTGCTCTCCATAATCACCTTAGGCATGAGGTTATGAGAAGCCCCTGAATCCAACATGTCATTGTGTAAGGTCATATCATGGATATTAAGGCTGACATAGAAGGGAGGGACTTCTTCATTCTTCTCATATTCCAACCTTGGTCCTAGGTAGATGGCAGGATGGTCTTCTTGTAGATTAAGGATATCTAAAGCTTCTGGTTAAGAATTCAACATCTTCACAATTTTTATTCTATACTCATTGACCTTGATAATTATCCAAAGGGGACAGGAATCTTAATTTTGGAGATTTCATTTTCTAAACTGAAAGCAAAAGTGAAATTTTCATCTTCTTTGGGAGGAGGTGGAAGTGGTGGGTCTTTTTTTGGCTCAACTGCTTTAGGAGCATCCTTATTTGGACGAGTTTTATTTGTAGTGATGGGAACATTTCTGTTTCTAAGATTGTACTGCTTCTCCATTTTAAATATAGCATGTTGACAACCCTTTAGGTAATCATATTGTCCCTCATCCTTATTAAAATCATGACTAGACTCATCATGCTCCTCCTTGGTCAGAAACATCCCAAAAATATCTTCATCTAGATAATGGATAATATCTTCTTGAATCACAGGCTGACTTTCTTCTTCATCAATCAAATTCTGCTGAAAGGGAGGCCTCACTTGTGGGTCAGGAATATTTATGTTTTCTCTTTATCTTTGTTGAATTTTATTCCTCCTAAACTATGGGTTTCTGATTTGTGGATCTTGTTGTGTAGGGGGTAAGGAAGTGGTTCCAAGGGCAAGTCTATCCATAAGTTTCTCCATGGTCTTCAACATAGAGTCAAACTTAGCATCTGGTGATGAAGGTTTCTCTTCTTCTTTTAGTTTTTATTTTCCCATATTAGACTTCTTTGCTACTATCATGTTAACTTATACCTTCACAACATCATTTTTCATTTATGCTAGAGAAACAGAGTCTCTTTCCTAAAGAATAATAGAGAAATCATAATAAAATGCCTCTTCATAGTGTAATTGAGTAGTTTCTGGGGGAGGTTTAAGATGAGTAGGTATAGAGTTATGGAATTTGTTAAAAATATTAGATAAGTCTTGGATAGATTAATCTAATGCTCTTTTTAGACTGTTGTATTCAGTCAGGGCATGCACAGGATTTGTCTTATTTCTACATTTTCTCAAAAAACTATCTTCTAACTGGTTCCAATTCTGCAAGCTTGCTGCAGCTAGGGCTTTACACCATTTTCTTACTTCACCAGTGAAACTTTGAGAAAATAATATCATTTTAACATCATTATGGTCTACCTCCTCTATGTTAATAAAATCATTGAATTAATCTACATGTTCCTCAACTGTTATTTCTTCTTCACTTCCAAAGGTTTTAATTCTAGCTGAGTACTTACTTAGAAGGTCATGAAGAAAAACAAGGAGAACAAGTGGAGAATATCTTGCAGGTCGAATAGGAGGAGGTGGAGGTGGAACAATTCCAGCCGTAATGACAGTAACTGAGGTATGAGAAAGGATAACAGATGATATTGGTTTCAGATTTCTTGGAAAAACAGTAGGATAAGATGAGCTATTAGAAGATGGTGTAGTTGGTATCTGAAGTCCAGATATAAATGAAATCCACTCAGGAAAAGGTATACCAGATTTTATTTTCAACAGGAACTCAAATGGATCTAACTCCTTTAAGTTTTCAAAATATTTCCTCTCTAACAGTAGTTCTGATGTAACTTTTTCCCATAATTCCTATTTTTATTTTTTGGATACTAGGGATGATGTATCAATGCCTAGTCTTTGTAGGCATATAATTATATTAGTCATTTTGTTTTCACTCTTAGACCTAAATAAAAACCTGCCATTGAAAATCCACTTAATATTGAGTGATTTCTTTATCTCTTCAAATGATTTCTTGGCTTCAACAATCCACTTAACATCACCTCCTTTATTCAACATCTTGGTAATGTCTTTGAAAATTTCAGCTAAGTTTGAGAAGAACCTTCTAACAAATTTTACCATCCAAGAATTCCTCTTTTTATTTTTTGGATATTAGGGATGATGTATCAATGCCTAGTATTTGAAAGTCTAGAATTATATCATTCAATTCATTTTCACTCTTAGACCTAAATAAAAACCTGCCATTGACATTCCCCTTAATATTGAGGGCTTTATTTATCTCTTCAAATGATTGCTTGGATTCAAAATCCCACTTAATATCAGCTCCTTTCTTCAACATCTTGGTAATGTCTTTGACAGTTCAACAAAGTTTGGGATGAAGCTTCAAACAAATTTCAACTTCCCAAGAAAGGACTGAATTTCACGCTGCTTGACATGAGTGTCAAATTTCTGATCGTAAGAAAAAGCTGGTTCCTTTACCTTTGATGCCAATATATGTTGAGGTGCCTTTCCAACAATGGGGGTTGGATTTTATTGGTGAAATAAACCCATCATCTTCAGGGAAGCATCGTTGGATCCTGACAACCACATATTATTTCACTAAAAGGATTGAAGTAATCCCAGCAAGGCAAACACACCAAAATGTTATCTCTAAATTGGTACTGATTGGCTAATCCACTTGACAACTTAGAGTAACTATTTCAACCCACTTTGGACTGAATATTAGCCTCTTCAGTCTGAGAGGGCTCTCTCAAGGCAACTTATTATTTTCATTAAAAACTCAATTATATGGCTAAATCTATGACTATGAATTGATTATGATTGATTGTAGGTTTAAAATGTAAAGGACTGCTACCATTGGGTAAATGGAGTCAACATCAGACAAGTCAATGAAATAATCCTTCTTGTGGAAACTGAGGCAATGGAAGTTTCAATGAAAAGATGGTACAAATACAAAATACAGGAAGAAAACAAAAGTTTAACATCTAAATGAAGTCAGAGCATGTTTCCATGAGTTCTAAGTAATTAGATATAAATTAACTGCAGATATTAAACATGAAAGAAACAAGAAATATAACTCATTGAAAACTTCATTTGAATCTCAGGTGAAGAAGGCCAAAACATCCACTGTATATTACTGAAGCTGAAAGTTTTTACAAAAAACAGTAGTGTAGTACAATACTCTCCAACCCTTTTATATTTGATCTTCTGTCTATAAATAGACTATTTTTACATTACATAGGATGTTGGATCATCGAACCTTGACTCTGACAGCTAATCATAACTAACACCTCTATTTCTGCAACATAAAACGACACCTATTAATTTAAGAGTTTCTCTCCTAATGGGACTCTAATTACATTTATTTCCTCCACTTCTCTAATAGTGGGATCATTACATAGATAACTATCAGATGCTCAAATGGCATTTCCATGACATAAGACATAAATTTACTTTCCAATAATTTAGCAACAATTGTCCTATTTTTTAGGAAAGGATCAACATTAACTATAATTTTGTCTTCATGTTGTTTTGTATGAATGTCATACATGCCAAGTGATGAATATTTGTTGAGATTTCTCCTTATCTGTTTGGATGCCTCCAGGTGGCTTGCTGATCTTCCATATGTCTTATGAACCTTCAAAATCCCTTTAAAAATACCTCGCCGCAAAACAGAGCATATTTAGGCAGTTTCGTCGTGAAATTTCATAGCATGTCCATTTCTTCCTTTTAACCTTTTCTTCTGCCACCTTTGTTGTTAAAAAATTATTTGTTAGGTCAAAATATCTAAATACTATCAAACTCCATCCTTATTTCTTCATAAAAATGATTTTAAAGACCAAAAGAAATCTTCAAAAATTTCGTAGCGTTTTTCTGCCTTCAAGCCTGGAGCTCGCTACAAAACTGCTTAATAAGGCATAAATTGCAGATTTTGTAACTTTCTTCAAAAAATCATCTTCTAAGCCAAAATTTATGTCACTTTCGAGCTATAAACCTTAACCAAAATGTCTTAGCTCAACTCTTTAGTCCTTGGGTGTTTCTGTTGAGAATGCAGCAAGATGATGGAGCTTAGTGAAATGAAGTCGCCTTCACTAAGTGGGCCCGCAGGCAAATTCTGGCGCAAAGTCTATTTTTAGATTATGTCTATTTTTAGACATACGGAGCATAATTTGGGAATTCTACTTGGAGATTCTTGATGGATGCGACATGTCGGTAAAAATAGATGAGACCCTATTTTTTAGGACCCAGGCTATTTTTAGACTGATCTCCTAAAAATATGGAAGTCAAATATTATTTACCCTTAATAATATTTTGGCTATAAACAGCAGTTTACTCTCTTGGCGCACTTCAGTTTGAGTCATGGAGGTGGCTCATGCAACTGACACAAGGAATCACGTGGTTCCTAGGGTTTGATGGCATCTTGCATGGTTGGCTTCAGTTAGACTTCAGTGGCAGGAGTTTTGGAGGAGTTAACGGAACAAGTAGTGGAGTTGTGTTCTGTTTGTTTTAGTTGAACTAGTTGGGATTAGTTAACTAACTAATCAACTAGATATGAGTGGAGTAAATTAAATAATATTTAATTTACTAAATATTAACTCATTAGTCAACTCAAGAACACTTCAGTTCACTACAGTGCATGATCAGTTCAGTGGAGACCAGTGGAAGAGGTAGAGGAAAGGGTGAGTAAAGCTCTCAGTTGGTAGATTTGTTTTGTATGATTTGCATTACACTTGGAGGAATTGTCCATGACAATTACGCAATCAAGGGAAGGGGATTCGAACCTTGAACCTTCTTCATATATACAGCCATGATTGCGTTAACAGGGAGTGCAAGGGCAATTGGCGTGGGAGTTTTGAACCTCGACTTGTTCAAAACTCGAGTCGATTGTGAGACCTCTTTTGGAGAGAGTACTGAGTACTTGTGAGGAGTATTGTACTTGTTTGGTTACTTGATTTCTCCATTATAATATACACAATAGCTGCGGGGTTTTCAGCTATAGGCTTTCCCCATACATACCTGTGTGATTGAATTGATGTGAGATTGCTTCTGTTATTTCCGCATGTGACAATTAATTGTAGAAGAAGGTTATGTGTTATGTATGCAATTAGAAATTGATATATGACCAGGTTAATCTTCAGTGAATAAGTGATTTATTCAGCTAATTTCTACATGGTATCAGAGCAAGATTAATTGTCGAGATCTATTACGGTGATTGCAAACTTATTTCCTCGAACAGAGTCTGCATGCGGGCCAGGTAGCCTCCGGAATATTCATCCTTCTTTGTAAGGTGAAAGATCTGGTGAATGCCCTTTGCAGTCAATCTCTGATTTGGAAATAATTTTTTTTCAAGTATAGATCGGAAGCGATAGAGCTTGGAGTTTGGAATTTGAATTTTGCAGTAGGTTGTTCTTCTTGGTGCCGGTGTTGAAAGATGTCTTCTTTCAATGGTTTGCGGCTCGAATATGCTCTTGAAGGCAGTTCGAACTATGTTGCATGGAAAGATCGAATGGAAGCAGTGTTAGAAGATAATGGTCTGAAGGAGTTCGTGGATGCGGATGTCCCAAAGCCCACTGATGCAGCTCTGGTCGATGCATGGCAAAAGAAGATCGCGAAATGTCGAAGGATTCTGTTGGAGGGCGTCAAGGATCATATTGTATCCAGCCTGCATGGAAAGGCTACTCCATATTTAATGTGGAAAGCTTTGACGGATCTATTCCAGAGTAAGAGTGACCAAAGGAAGCTGGCGCTCAAAGACAAGCTCGGGAACATCAAGATGGAGAAGGGCGACAGTATCGCTAAATACCTCACGAAGTTCACTCAATGCAGAGATGAACTGGGAAGTGTGGGAGTTACTGTCGATGAAGAGGATATGGTCGACCTGGCTCTCCTTGGTCTTCCGAAGGCTTGGCACTCATATCAAGATAGTGTCAATGGTCGGAAGAAGCTGCCGGGATGGGAGCGCCTTTGGGCGGATCTCATGCAGGAGGAGATAAGGAGGACTACTCGAGATGGATCTTCATCAAAGGGAGCTGATGAAGAAAACTGCACTTTGGTGTCCAAAGCTAAGAAAGGGAAGGGTAAGAAAACCTCTCATTCTGGAGCTAAGGGCAAGAAGCAGGATATGGCGAAAGTGAAATGTTTTCACTGCCATGATCACGGACATTATGCTACCAATTGTCCAAAGAAGAAGAAGAAAAAGCAAGCGGGAAGATCTGCAGATGGAGAAGCTTTGGCTTCACAGTTCGAGCTTGACTTTTCACTGATTGCATGCTTGGTTTCAAGTGTGATGGGATCGGTGTGGTTCTTGGACAGCGGTGCGTCATTTCATATGACGGGAGATCGGGAGTTGTTCTCGGATCTGGAGGACAAGGATTTGGGTATGCACATCGAGATGGGCGATGACGGTAGATACAGTGCGACTGGTATCGGTACCGTATCCTTTCAGAGGGAGTCTGGTAAACCCTTTTTCTTAAAGGATGTCATGCATGTACCTGGATTGAAGAAGAACCTGATTTCAGTAGCGGTGTTGGAGGATAAGGGGTATGATGTGGTCTTCAGCGAAGGAAAAGCCTTCCTGCGCAGTAAGACTACTGGAGAGACCCGGAAGATAGGGGTTCGAACTCAGAACCTTTATCAGTTGCAGGTAGATGACTGCGCAGCTATGGCATGCAAGGCTGGAGATGTGGTGAGTCGGGATGATGAGGGCGAACTATGGCACAGGAGATTGGGCCATCTTCACCATGGAGCTTTGAAGATTCTGCAGCAGATTTCTACTGGACTTCCTAAGGGCACCTTTGCGCAGTCAGATCAGTGCAAGGGGTGTACTTTAGGGAAGTATGTGAAAGCCACCTTTCACGAGAAGGATAGTCGCGCCACGACGATCCTTGAGAGAGTTCACACAGACGTGTGTGGTCCTTTCTCAGTTGCTTCGACAGCAAAGCACAGGTATTATGTGATCTTTGTTGATGATTTCTCTCGAAATTGCTGGATCTTCTTCATGCAGAAGAAGAGCGATACATTCGCGAAGTTCTGTGAGTTTAAAGCACTGGTCGAGAAGGAGTCGGGGAAGAAGGTGATTGCTCTAAGGAGTGATAGCGGTGGTGAATTCATCTCGGCTGAATTCAAGGAGTTCTGCAGCGCAGAAGGGATTCGGAGAGAGCTCATCGCACCCCATAACCCACAGCAGAACGGGGTGGCTGAGCGGAAGAACAGAACGATCGTGGGTGCTGCACGGGCGATGTTGCATGATCGGGGCCTACCCCTTCACTTGTGGGCTGAGGCATGCAATACAGCAGTGTATGTGCAGAACCGTTGTCCTCACAAGGTTCTTGGCATGAGTACACCAGAGGAGGCTTATTCTGGCAAGAGGCCTGATATTTCCCATTTGCGGATTTTCGGATCTCCTGTCCACATGCATGTGACGAAGGATGCAAGAAGGAAGCTGGATCCAACTGCTGAAGTTGGAATATTTGTGGGGTACACTGATACACCTCACAACTATCGGGTGTATGTGCCAGACAGTCGCAAGACTGTTGTGCGACGGGATATAAAATTTCAGGAGGAGAAAGCCATGGAGTGTTCGCTTGAGAGGGAGCTACACTTGCATGCAGATGAGGAGCTGTTAGTTCCTAAGGAGGAGCTTCCGGATGTGGATCAGCCACAAGAGGAAGTTCAGGAGGTGGAAGAAACCACCCAGGCAGCGCCAACCATCAAAGGGTGCATGCGCACTACAGAAGCTGAGCGACTGGCTCGGGATGCAGAGAAGGTTGTAGGACCACCTACAGCACAGCGCAGACAGAGACAGTCACCGGATCGGTACACTGGATACATGGCTCTTATGAGTCAATGTGTTGTGACAGAGCCATCCTCTTTTGAGGAAGCTGTGGAGGAAACCGCATGGGTTGATGCCATGATCGAAGAATATGATTCGATCATCAGGAACAGTGCATGGGAGATTGTCCCAAGACCGGTTGGGAAATCAGTTGTAGGTTCGCGATGGATCTACAAGGTGAAGCAGGCGGCTGACGGGAGTGTGGAGAAGTACAAGGCGAGATTTGTCGCCCGTGGCTTCTCACAGAGCGAGGGGATTGACTATGAGGAGACTTTTGCACCTGTCGCAAGGTACTCTTCCATACGGACGATCCTTGCTCTCTCAGCGCAGATGGGGTGGCACATTCATCGGATGGATGTGAAGACTGCGTTCCTCAATGGAGTTATTGAGGAAGAAGTGTACATAGAGCAGCCTGAAGGTTTTGAGATCTTCAGCAGTGAGTCGCATGTGTGCCGACTCAAGAGAGCACTGTATGGGCTGAAGCAAGCACCTCGTGCTTGGTACACTCGGATAGACAGCTACTTCACAGGGCTTGGATTCTCCAAGAGTGAGGCGGATCCAAACCTGTACCAGATTGTGGTGGAGGGGAAGCTGTTGATCATCGTACTGTATGTAGATGATCTGATTTTGACTGGCGACGAGCAGTTGATACTTTCATGCAAGGAGGATCTTGCACGAGAATTTGAGATGAAGGACCTGGGCATCCTTCATTATTTCCTGGGATTGGAGATTTGGCAGCGCAGTGGAGGACTGTTTGTTTCTCAGGGCAAGTATGCCCGGGAGATTCTAGAGAGGTTCAACATGCAGGGCTGCAAGCCTGTTGATACCCCTCTTCCTGGAGGATGGAGGAAGGAGATGCTACTTCGGAGGAGGTAGTGGATGCCACTGTCTATCGACAGTTGGTGGGGTCGTTGATGTATTTGGTCAATACTCGACCCGATATATGCTATGCAGTTAACCAGCTTTCGCAAGCTATGGTTAAGCATACCAAGCTCTTTTGGAAGGCGGGCAAGCATGTATTGCGCTATATCAGAGGCACATCGGGATGGTCTGTAGATGCAGGACGGAGGATGGTGGAAACTTTTACGAGGTTTCCTTTGATGCCAGATTGGGCGAGGAGCCCAACGGACGGGCTTGCCTGGAGGGGACCATAACAATTGAGGTCGACGGCGGGTTGGGGGGTACGGCGGGAAGCGGTCAGTGGCACCCGGTTCAGCGGGCGTGCATGGCAAGCTTGGGTTTGCATGTGTGAGCTGTTGGGGTGGGGAAGATCCTCGCGGTTTGTTCGAGGTTGCATTTGGAGCCTCTGGTGATCTCTTTTGTGATAACGGTACATCTGACGCTCTCGAAGGCTAATCTGAGTTTTTCATGATAGGTCCAGTGTTTCAGACATCGGTACCATCACATCAGAGATTGTGTTCAGCGGAGGATCATGATGCTTTCATATGTTCCCACGGAGGATCAGGATGCCGACATCCTGACGAAGGCGCTCACCAGGAGCAAGTTCGAATTCCACAGAGGCAGGATAGGGATTGCGGATAATCCATATCTTGCTGAGAGGGAGTGTTGAGAATGCAGCAAGATGATGGAGCTTAGTGAAATGAAGTCGCCTTCACTAAGTGGGCCCGCAGGCAAATTCTGGCGCAAAGTCTATTTTTAGACTATGTCTATTTTTAGACATACGGAGCATAATTTGGGAATTCTACTTGGAGATTCTTGAAGTATGCGACATGTCGGTAAAAAATAGATGAGACCCTAATTTTTAGGACCCAGGCTATTTTTAGACTGATCTCCTAAAAATATGGAAGTCAAATATTATTTACCCTTAATAATATTTTGGCTATAAACAGCAGTTTACTCTCTTGGCGCACTTCAGTTTGAGTCATGGAGGTGGCTCATGCAACTGACACAAGGAATCACGTGGTTCCTAGGGTTTGATGGCATCTTGCATGGTTGGCTTCAGTTAGACTTCGGTGGCAGAAGTTTTGGAGGAGTTAACGGGACAAATAGTGGAGTTGTGTTCTATTTATTTCAGTTGAACTAGTTGAGATTAGTTAACTAGCTAATCAATTAGATATGAGTGGAGTAAATTAAATAATATTTAATTTACTAAATATTAACTCATTAGTCAACACAAGAACACTTCAGTTCACTACAGTGCATGATCAGTTCAGTGGAGACCAGTGGAAGAGGTAGATGAAAGGGTGAGTAAAGCTATCAGTTGGTAGATTTGTTTTGCATGAGTTTTGCATTACACTTGGAGGAATTGTCCATGAAAATTACGCAATCAAGGGAAGGGGATTCGAACCCTTGAACCTCTTCATATACATGCCATGATTGCGCAATAGAGGCAAGGCAATTGGCGGGGAGTTTTGAACCTCAGACTTGTTCAAAACTGAGTCAGATTGTGAGTAACTTCATGAGAGAGTACCGAGTACTTGTGAGGAGTATTGTACTTGTTTGGTTACTTGATTTCTCCATTATAATATACACAATAGCTGCGGGGTTTTCAGCTATAGGCTTTCCCCATACATACTGAGTTAATGTGTGATTGATTTGATGTGAGATTGCTTCTGTTATTTCCGCATGTGACAATTAATCGTAGAAGAAGGTTATGTGTTATGTATGCAATTCGAAATTGATATATGACCAGGTTAATCTTCAGTGAATAAGTGATTTATTCAGCTAATTTCTACAGTTTCATCTTCATTAACAATAGGTTGACCTTCAGGTTCTTCAATCACTTTCATTTTGAGTCCTCTCTTCTCCATTTCATGTTGAATCATGTCCATTTGTTCCTGAAGGTCTTCCACTTGATTTTGTAATGATATGTTTTTAGCTTGCAAGTTCAGATTCATCTTCTTGGTATGTTTGGCCACAAGTCTTAGAGGTTGGGTTCTTTTCAGCAGTATTTTAGCATTACTCATAGATTCTGAAACACTTGAGAGTTCACTGTCCCATTTTTTCATAATCTGATCAAACTCAGCCTTTTTAGACCTATGCTTCTCTACTTCCAACTTTAACTCAAGTATTTATTCTCTTGCTTCTCTTATTTGTTCTGTGAGGAGTTCTATTTCTGATTTTCCAACCATCTTCTCCTTTCCCTTTCTCTGCATAGGGATAACTTCTTCTGTTGCTAGGGATAAATCTATGATGTTTTCTGGATGCTTACCTTCATTGAATTTTTCTTCTCCTTTTATTTCCATGGCCTTATTTGCAATTTGTGACCTATTCATTGGCTTGCTTAGCTAAAACATGAAGCCAACATCCTCTCCTGGACAATCCAACTTCTTGGTAGACTTACCTTTCTTCAATTTTCTTCCATCACCTTTAATATCTTCTACCTGGACTATTGGGGAATCCTCAATATCTATTGCATGGAGGACGTCTTCCAGATTTCCTTTGGCCAATGTCTGCCTCCTTGTTATCCTCTTACTTCTTTGTTTGCTAATTTTTTGTTTCTGTTTTGTATGTGCTAGCTGAGGGATATCGGTTTCTTGCATAGGTTCTACTTCAATGTCCATATGTTCTACAAGAAATTGTCTTCCTTCTTCATAAATCTCTTCTATTATAGCTAGAGGTGTATTAGTTTTAGGTTTTGAAACTTTCTTTGAAATAACTAAATCTACTTCATACCCACTCATAAAAAGAAAAGAGGTCCAATCTCTATTTAACCTTTTTAATTCTTCTAGCACTAATAGTTTTATCAGACCATGGTGAAATATTGATGTTTCATTACCTTCTGTCTTGACCTGAAATTTATCTAACATCTTTCCCAAACTTGTGAATAAAAATAAGGGTAGGTAAAGTGGTTTCTTACCAAAAAAATGAAAAAGGAGACTAATATGATAAGAATAAATCTTGTGGAATCTACCTTCGTAGGTGAAGTATTTTTGGATCACAAACAACAACTTTGCATAATTCTCTTTCATATAACCACTGGGGATGTCATTGGTCATGTCGGATCCTCTATGCTCCTACTTGAGAAACTCTTCAAAACATTTCATTTTGAATTGTGTGCCTTTGAACCATTCTTCACGACTTCTAGGAATGTCTGGAGCTTGGGAAATGATATCTCGTGACACTGTGAAATTCAAAATCCCAACTTTTGATGTTGTCCTTGTAAAATTTGTTACAAATTATTTGTGTTATCTCTAAACTGGTATTGATTGGATGCTCCACCCGACAACTTAGAGTAACTGTTTCAACAAGTTTTTTACTGAAGACTAGCCTCTTCAGTTTGAGAGGGCTCTCTCAAGGTAACTTAACAATTTCAGTAAAAAATTAATTAGATGGATAACTCTATGACTATGAATTGATTATGATTGATTATAGTTTGATAATGTAAATGACTTCTACCATTGGGTAAATGGAGTCAACATTAGACAAGTCAATGAAATAATCCTTCCTGTGGAAACTGAGGCAATGGAAGTTTCAATGAAAAGATGGTATACATACACAATACAAGAAGAAAACAACATTTTAACATATAAAGGAAGTCAGAGCATGTTTCCATGAGTTATGAGTAATTATATATAAACTAACTGCAGATATTAAACATGAAAGAAACAAGACATATAACTCATTGAAAAAACTTCATTCGAATCTCAGGTGAAGAAGGCCAAAATATCCACTGTATATTATTGAAGCTGAAAGTTTTTACAAAAAATAGCAGTGTAGTACAATACTCTCCAAACATTTGATATTCGATCTTCTGTCTATAAATAGAATATTTTTACATTACATATGATGCTGGATCATTGAACCTTGAGTCTGACAGCTAATCATACCTAACAACTTTATTTCTGGAACATAAATAGACACCTATTCATTTAAGAGTTTCTATTCCAATGGGACTCTAATTACATTTATTTCCTCCACTTCTCTAATAGTGGGAAAATTAAATAGATAAAGATCATATGCTCGAATGGAATTCTCCATTACATAAGACATAAATGTACTTTCCAATAATTTAGCAACAATTCTCCTATTTTATAGGAAAGGATCAACATTAACTATACTTTTTTCTTCATTCTGTTTTGTATGAATGACATACATGCCAAGTGATGAATATTTTCTGAGATGTCTCCTTATCTATTTGGATGCCTCTGAGTGGCTTGCTGATCTTCCATATGTCTTTCGAACCTTCAAAAAACTTTTAAAAATACCTCGCTGCAAAACAGAGCATATTTAGGCAGTTTCGTAGCGTGCCCATTTCTACCCCTTAACATTTTCGTCTGCCACCTATGCTAGTCAAAAAGTATTTTTCAGGTTAAAATATCTAAATAATGTCAAACTCCCTCTTTAGTTCTTCATAAAACTGATATTAAATACCAAAATAAATCTTCAGAAATTTCGTAGCGTTTCTAGCCTTCAAGCCTGGAGCTCGCTACGAAACTGCCCAATAAGGTAGAAATTGTAGATTTTGTAACTTTCTTCAAAAATTCATCTTCTAAGCCAAAATTTATGTCACTTCCAAGCTATAAAACTTAACCAAAATGTCTTCAACTCTTTAGTCCTTGGGTGTTTAATCTTCATTAACATTAATAGGTTGACCTTCAGGTTCTTCAATCACTTTCATTTTCAGTCCTCTCTTCTCCAGCTCATCTTGAATCATGTCCATTTGTTCCTGAAGGTCTTCCACTTGATTTTGTAATGATACGTTTTCATCTTGTAAGTTCAGATTCATCTTCCTGGTATGTTTGGCCACAGGTCTTAGAGGTTGGGTTCTTTTCAACAGTCTTTTAGCGTTACTCATAGATTCTGAAACACTTGAGAGTTCACTGTTCCTTTTTTTTCATCATTTATTCAAACTCATCCTTTTCAGACCTGTTCTTCTCTACTTCCAAATTTAATTCAAGTATTTCTTCTCTTTCTTCTCTTATTTTTCCTATGAGGAGTTCTATTTCTGATTTTCTAGCCATCATCTCCTTTCCCTTTCTCTGCATAGTGACAACTTCTTCTATTGCTGGGGATAAATATATGATGTTTTCTGGTTGCTTACCTTCGCTGAATTTTTATACTCCTTTGATTTCCATGGCCTTCTTTGCAATTTGTGACCTGGTCATTGGCTTCCTTGTCTGAAACATGAAGCCATGATCCTCTCCTACAAAATCCAACTTCTTGGCAGACTTACCTTTCTTCAATTTTCTTCCATCACCTTCAATATCTTCTACCTGCACTATTGGGGACTTATCAATATCTATTGCATGGAGGATGTCCAGGTTTCCTTTTTCTAATGTCTGACTCCTTGTTATCCTCTTACTACTTTCTTTTCTATTTTTTTGTTTCTGTTTTGTAGGTGCTAGTTGATGGATATCAGTTTCTTGCATAGGTTCTACTTTAATGTCCATAGGTTCTACAGGAAATTGTCTTCCTTATTCATCAATCTCTTCTATTACAGCTGGAGGTGTAGTAGTTTTAGGTTTTGAAAATTTCTTTGGAGTATCTGCATCTACTTCATACCCACTCATAAAAATAAAAGAGGTCCAATATCTATTTAACCTTTTTAATTCTTCCAACATTAACAATTTTAGTAGACCATGGTGAAATATTGATGTTTCATTACCTTTTGTATTGACCTGAACTTTCTCTGACATCTTTCCTAAAATTCTGTATAAAAATAAGGGTAGTTCAAGTGATTTCTTACCAACAAAATGCCAAAGGAGTCTAATATGATAAGAATAAATCATGTGGAATCTCCCTTAGCAGGTGAATTATTTTTTTATCACCAGCAACAACTTTGCATAATTAATTTTCATATAACCACTGGGGATGCCATTTTTCATGTCAGCTCCTTTGTGCTCCTACTTGAAAAAATATTCATAGCCTTGCATTCTGAATTGTATGCATTTTAACTATTCTTCACCACTTCTAGGAATTTTTGTAGCTTGGGAGATGATATCTAGTGACAATGTGAAATTCAAAATCCCAAATTTTGATGTTGTCCCTATAAAATTTGTTACAAAGACTTTGGATACATGTGCATGGAAACCCTGCAATTTCTGGCAGAACTGTAGGTATCCCATCTTCTTGAAAGCCTCCATAGTAGTGGGATCTTCATTCAAAAAATTCAAATCCATAGGCTCATACCTTACGTAATAACCACCCTTATTTGTTTTCTTCTTCAATTCCATGATGCTTTATACTTATTTTTTCCTCGCTTGTTGATGATACCTACAGAATCAAATTAGAAAAACAACCTTCTTTTCATTTTGAAGCAGCTCTCAAATAGAGACAGTGAGATACTTCACATGCAAGAATTGGACACTGAATGACAAAGAGCAGCTTGGGGATAAAGTTTTAAAGGTAATTTTGACAACTTAGAGTTTATTGATGACGCATGTGACCATAACAGACAATGATGACAACAGATACAAATTTTCATTTTTGGGAATCATAATAACAAACTCAAATGACCTCACCCCTTTCTTTGTCTTATTGAAAATTGACACTTCACACAACTCTGACACTTTGCAAGAAAAAACCCAGTTTCGTAGAGAAAACCGTTTAACTGTTGACAGATTTTCTACGGAACTTCCAGGTAGTTTCAGAGTGAAATCTACTGATTTTCCATATAATTCTCTACAAAACTGTGTAAAACTGACAAGTGGAATATCTTGTGATTAAAAAGCATGGGGATGAGAACTAGATGAGATGAGGTTGATTTGAATGACATGACATGGTTAGAGGTGTGTTATAGACTTAAGGTATACATCACCAAATGCAATTTTTTGAAAATTTTCATGAAAATTACTTATGAGAGAGCATGAACCTAGGTGAATGACATTTAGAACCCTATCAATTAAAGTTTTAAAACTAATGAGTGATAATAGTGGCTCCACTAGGGATGGTGTGCCCCTGTGTTACAACAAAGAACCTGTAGTTCCAGTGCCATCCTTTTTTTTGAAAATAAAACTTCTAAAATTCACCAAGCCTTCTTCAAACTCTTATGGCCTTCTCCTCAGGCTCAAGCTTGATTATTACTGTTGAAAAACCAAATCTGTACATGCTAAAAATATGCTCAAAGTACTTGAGCTTATTCACACACACTCCTACCTACCCTAATAGCTGCAATCTTCATGTTTGATTCAAGCGACATGAAACCTCCAATAAAGCTAGTCAATGAGTTGATCTGATTCCTGATCTCCTTGATTATGCTTAAACCAAACGAAAACTGTATTCTGAAATGATAAAGGTAACATAAAATGGGTTTGTTTTTCATTGTTAAAAAATAATTGAAAATTTGGACTATAGAACTCTTCCATGTAATCAACTATGGGATCATAGAAGAAATAATTTATTGATATCCCTTTTAAGCTCTCACTGACAAATTGATCCTGGATATCCTTTTCATTTTCTTCATCAAGGTTGAACCTTGAATCCAAATATACAATATAAAGATCATAACCATATATTTCCTCTATCTGCAAGTCAAATGGTATAACAATTTCCTCCTTTTTTGGAGGAGGAAGGCTTTTCGAGAACGTTTTAGGATCTTGGAAATAATATGATTCAATTTGAACATCCAATAGTTCAATTTAATTTTATAATATTTCAGCAACCAAACCAAGAAAAAAAATTATTTTCAGGTGTGAGTCGACTAGATTCCAAACAACGGAATACTATTATTGAGAAATGTTCATCTATCTGAAATTATACTAACTCATCCCTTACACTTTTAACATTTCATCATATAAAGAGCTTGCCACATACCCTATCATCTTGGATCACCATCAATGTTCTGAAATCTGGATTCTTCCCCAGTGAAGTCGCTTTGTGCTTTGAAGCTCGGGATCTTTAACAATGGAGTCGCCAAATGAATGGTACAACCTTCCTATGTTTGGCTTATGTTCACCATCAGAAGTCAAATCTGAACTTTTTCATTCTTCCTGGAGAAATTTTAAACCTTTGTCTCCTCGGAAATGATGCCAAGATGTTATCTCTAAATTGGGACTGATGGGCTACTCCACCTGACAACTTAGAGTAATTGTTTCAACCCAATTTTGATTGAAGATTATCCTCTTCAGTCTGAGACGACTCTCTCAAGGTAAATTATTATTTTCAGTAAAAACTCAATTAGATGGCTAAATCTATGAATTTTAATTGATAATGATTGATTGCAGGTTGAAAATGTAAAGGACTTCTACCATTGGGTAAATGGAGTCAACATCAGACAAGGCAATGAAATAATCCTTCTTGCAGAAACTGAGGAATTGGAAGTTTCAATGAAAATATGGTACACATACATAGTACAGGAAGAAAACAATAGGTAAACATCTAAAGGAAGTCAGAGCATGTTTCCATGAGTTCTGAGTAATTAGATATAAACGAATTGTAGATATTAAACATGAAAGAAACAAGACATATAACTCATTGAAAACTTCATTCGAATCTTAGGTGAAGAAGGCCAAAACATCCACTGTATATTACTGAAGTTAAAAGTTTTTACAAAAAATAGAAGTATAGTACAATACTCTCCAAAAATTTGATATTCGATCTTCTATATATAAATAGACTCTTTTTACATTACATAGGATGTTGGACCATCGATCCTTGACTATGACAGCTAATCATAACTAATAACTCTATTTCTGGAACATAAAAAGACACATATTCATTTAAGAGTTTCTCTCCTAATGGGGATCTAATTGCATATATTTCCTCCATTGATCTAATACTAGGACCATTAAATAGAAAATATAAGATGATCGAATGGTATTCTCCATGACATAAAACATAAATGTACTTTCCAAGAATTTAGCAACAATTGTCCTATTTTATAGGAAAGGATCAACATTAAATATAATTTTGTCTTCATGTTGTTTTGTATGAATGACATACATGCCAAGTGATGAATATTTTAGGAATTTTTCTTTTGTGATCCATGAAATGTTTATAAGAAATTTTTGGTGAAAATCACATAAAAGAAATTTTTGTCGACGCGTTTCGAACCGGCCAGTGTGGTTCATCATCAGGACAAGATGAGATCTCTGATCAAGAAACCTAATTAAATAGACCAAGAAAGCTCCAACTAGCCGTTGTAACACAATGAATAATTTTACTAAAATAGTAAATTAAATTAAATTTTATTATATTTAATTTAAATAAAATTTAATATTGAGGTTTTAATTTAAATTTAATTTAATATTACTGTTTTCTAATAAATATAATGTTAAAATAATTTCATATATATATATATATATATATATATATATATATATATATTACTTTGAATTAAAAAATAAAAATAAAAATAAAAATTAATAAATAAATAAAAATTAATAAAAATACAAATTAAAAATAAAAATAAAAGAAAAAATAAATTTAAATTTTAAAAATAATAAAATAAATTAAATTACATAAAAATAAATAAATAAATAGATACAATAATACTAATGATATAAATAAATAAATAACGAAATAAAAATAGTAAAAATGCATATCGAAATAAATAAATAAATAATTTTTTATATATTTTACTTCATAGCTAAATAAAATCATAAAATAATAAGGAAGGTACTAAGAAAATAAATAAATACAAATTAATAAAAATACAAATTAAAAATAAAAATAAAAGAAAAATTAATTTTAATTTTTAAAAATAATAAAATAAATAAAATAAAAATAAATAAATAAATAGATACAATAATACTAATAAATAAATAACTAAATAATAAATAGTAAAAATGAATAATAAATTGTTATATAATTTACTTCATAGCTAAATAAAATCATAAAATAATAAGGAAGGTACTTAAAAAAAAAAAAAAAAAAAACATTCTAAAAGTCACAAAAATAAACCAAAAGGTACAGACAAAGAGAGAGAAAACGGGAACGAGAGGAAGCACAAAAGGAGGAAGAAAGAAAAAAAGGGGCAACTAAGAGTGAAGGGTGAGAATCCAGCATCTACTCACACTCCAACCATCATCCCTGTTAAGGTTGACTAGCCTCTTTTCAATTTCCAAGGCTTCCCTCAACTTGCAGTGGTGGAAATGGTCAATCCTCACAATAACCTCAGCATTCTCAATACAGATGTGATGATTTGTCTTTTCGGCATGCTCTGCTAAGGCAAAGGACCGAGATCTACAATGTCTGAGGTCAACGATATGTTCCTGAATTATTTGATTAATGGATCGACCAATTTTGCCAATGTATGGCGTCCCACAAGAAAACAGAATCAAGTAAACACCTTTACTATCCTTAGGGCAAACCGGGTCCTTAACCGATCTAAGCAAACTCCGAATGGTGCGAAGGGGCTTAAAGGTTGAGGAAACACTATGTTTCTTCAAGATCCTAGCAATTTTATCGGTAGTACCTTGAATAAATGGAAGCTGAACTCCAGATAACTGATCACAAGGATCTTTCTTAACATTAGGACCTTTTTTAGCTTTTTGAAAAGCTCTAACACAATGAGCCTTTCTATAACTGTTCTTACTTAAAACATTAAAGATATGAGATTTTTCACCTTCAAAGTGGTGCTCATCTGAGATTATAAGGGCTCTGGTGACTAGGGTGCTGAGAACCCCAAACTTCTGAGCCAGGAAATGATGAGAATTAGCATGCAAATACTGCTGAGTATGAGTCTTCTTTCTAAAGACTTGATGAGAGAAGGAACCATCATCATTCCTCTAAATAAGGACATCAAGGAAGGGTAGACTACCATCCACTTCGAATTCCATGGTGAACTTAATGAAGCTAGATTGATCATTAAGATGTTGGAAGAAAAGGTCCAGTTTCTCTTTTCCATGGGGCCACACCACACAGGTGTCATCAACAAACATTTTCCAAAGCCTAGGTTGAAAAAGGGATGAGGAAAGGGCCTTATATTCAAAGTCTTCCATGAAAATATTAGCCACTACAGGGGAGAGAGGAGAACCCATGGCCACCCCACAAGTCTTGTCATAGAAAACACCTTCAAAACTAAATAAGGTCGAAGTTAGACAGATCTCAACAAGATGAGAAATATCAAGATCAGTGACTCGAGAAATGACATGGATGGCTTCCTTAATGGGAATGCAAGTGTATAATGAGACAACATCAAAACATACAAACCTATCCTCAGCATCCAACTTAATGTCTTTCAATTCGTTGACAAAGGAGGAAGAGTCTTTGACAAAGGAGCTGGTGCGACCCATAAGAGGTTTAAGCTTACTGGCAAAAAATTTAGCGAGCATATAAGTTGGACCACCTATGGTGTTGACAATGGGGTGTAGGGATGCTCAGCCCTTATGAATCTTATGAAGACCATAAATCCTCGAAGGCAAGGATTACTTTCAATAAGCTTGTTACTAAGGGAGCCAACAATGCCACTTGATTTTATCACCAAAGCAACTGCTTTAGAAATTTTTTTAAGGGGATTTTTGTCCAGCTTCTTGTAGCTTCCAATATTAAGAAGGTGATCCAACATCTTATTATGATAATCCTCCTTGTTTAAAATAACCATAGCACCTCCCTTATCATCCTTAAGAACAACAATGTCCTGGTTATTATTTAAGGATTTTAGAGCCTCAAATTCAAGTTTACTAATGTTACTCTTAGGCGGCTTAGCTTTTCTGAGGATCATGGCACAGTATTTCCTGATGGTGTCTTTTGTAATATCAGGAAAATCTCTAATCCCATATTCTATATCACAAATGATATCATGAATCAGGATTTTTTTAGGACCAAGAGCATAATTAAGGCCCTTCTCCAACAAACTATAGACATGATGATCAAAAGAAAAACTAGACAGATTAATAACAGTCCTATTTAATGGAGAAGAAAAAGATTTGATACTACTGCTATTGCTATTAATATTGCTATTATTTATATTATTATTCTTAAATTTATCAACATTATTATTATTACTACAGATAATTTTATTGTAATTTCTATTATAATTAATAAGATCGTTGCTACCAATGGTATTATTATTGTTAAAATTTTTCTTATCATATTTGTTAATAATAATAATAATATTATTATTGATATAAAAATTAGTATCATTATTATTATGGAACAACCTCTCATTATTAAGATTGAAATTATTATATTTATTAATCAAACAATCCAAAGAAGAATTAACAAGAGGGGAATTCAAAGGAATAAGGTGGGAAGATAAATCCGAAGAAAAAATAGGAGAATTAAAAAAGGAAGAACGCAAACCTGATTCAACGCAGTTGATGTCATGGACCTTCGATTCAGTAGGAGACGTGATGGGAGAGAAGGACGAGATCCAGCTCCACCAGTTCTTCGTAAATCAACATCGTCCTTAACGAGAGAGGCCAAATGAGCAGAAGAAGAAAACTACAAACAGGATGAATGAGGGAGCATCAATAAAGGATAATTCGATGACACAGCTGTAGATGGAGACAATGCTGGAGATCTAGATGCCGCTGGAGAACTAGACTCCTCCGCCACACCTACTTCACCATTTACTGATCGCAGCCTAGAGCTAGCATAAGGATGTAAACCTTGCAGGCAGAGAAGACCCGAGGGAACAGGCTGGGATTGAGAAGCCGCAAAAGCTGTCTGATTAGTCGAGGAAGAACAAGATCTATCAACGTCAGATCCCTGAAAACTAGACGAATGAACACCATCTTCTCTCACACCAGATAAAGGAAACAAAAAAGGCATAGCAAAACGACTCCCCTCCTCAACAGGAGATGATGCTTGAATAAAAGGGATCAGTTCTGCCAACGCTGCTTCAGAGATATTATCCACTCGTGAACTCGCTGACGTTGTATAACAACATGCTTCCACCACACCTACTACATAATCAACCAATGGATGACCAGATATAGAGGTTGGACGCATTCCCATATCAAGAAGAGGACCAGAGGGAGCAGTTATGGTTGACGAAGATGCAGGAGAAGCCATCAAGGATGCCTCTAGGTGGCTTGATGATCTTCCATATGTCTTTTGAACCTTCAAAAACCCTTTAAAAATATCTCGCTACAAAAGAGAGCATCTTTATGCAGTTTCATAACGAAATTTCATAGCGTGCCCATTTATGCCCTTTAACCATTTCCTCTGCCACCTTTGCTAGTCAAAAAGTATTTTTCAAGTAAAAATATATAAATACTATCAAAATCCCTCCTTAATTCTTCATAAAACTGATTTTAAAGACCAAAATAAATCTTCAGAAATTTCATAACATTTTTCAGCCTTCAAGCCTCGAGGTCGCTACGAAATTTCCTAATAAGGAAGAAATTGAAGATTTTGTAACTTTATTCAAAAATTCATCTTCTAAGCCAAAATTTATGTCACTTGCAAGCTATAAACCTTAACCAAAATGTCTTAGCTCAACTCTTCAATCCTTAGGTGTTTCATCTTGATTAACAATAGGTTGACCTTTAGGTTCTTCAATCACTTTCATTTTCAGTCCTATCTTCTCTAGTTCATCTTGAATCATGTCCATTTGTTCCTGAAGGTCTTCCACTTGATTTTGTAATGATATGTTTTAAGCTTGCAGGTGAAGATTCATCTTCATAGTATGTTTGGCCACAAGTCTTAGAGGTTGGGTTCTTTTCAACATTTTTTTAGCATTACTCATAGATTCTGAAACACTTGAGAGTTCACTATCCCATTTTTTCATCATCAGATCAAACTCAGCCTTTTCAGACCTATGATTCTCTGCTTCCAACTTTAACTCAAGTATTTCTTCTCTTTATTCCCTTATTTGTTATGTGAGGAGTTCTGTTTCTAATTTTCCAACCATCTTCTCCTTTCCCTTTCTCTGCATACTGACAACTTCTTCTGCTGTTGGGGATAAATCTATGATGTTTTCTGGATGCTTACCTTCATTGAATTTTTATTTTCCTTTGATTTCCATGGCCTTATTTTCAATTTGTGACTTGGTCATTTTCTTCCTTGGTTGAAACACGAAGCCAACATCCTCGCCTGCAAAATCCAACTTCTTGGCAAACTTACCTTTCTTCAATTTTCTTCCATCACCTTCAATATATTCTGCCTGCACTATTGGGGACTCCTCAATATCTATTGCATGCAGGATGTCTTCCAGGTTTCCTTTGGCCAATTTCTAACTCCTTGTTATCCTCTTACTTCTTTTTTTTCTAATTTTCTGTTTCTGTTTTGTAGGTGCTGGCTGAGGGATATCAGTTTCTTGCATAGGTTCTACTTCAATCTCCATAGGTTCTACAGGAAACTGTCTTCCTTCTTCATCAATATCTTCTATTACAATTGGAGGGGTAGTGGTTTTATGTTTTGAAACTTTCTTTGGAGTAACTGCATCTACTTCATACCCACTCATAAAAAGAAAAGAGGTCCAATCTCTATTTAACCTTTTTAATTCTTCCAGCACTAACAATTTTATTAGACCATGGTGAAATATTGATGTTTCATTACATTTTGTCTTGACCTAAAATTTATTCGACATCCTTCCCAAAATTATGTATAAAAATAAGGGTAGTTCAAGTGGTTTCTCACCAAAAAAATGTAGGAGTCTAATATGATAAGAATAAATAATGTGGAATCTCCCTTCGCAGGTGAAGTATTTTTGGATCACTAGCAGCAACTTTGCATAATTCTCTTTCATATAACCCCTGGGGATGCCTTTGGTCATGTCAGCTCCTTTGTGCTCCTTCTTGAGAAACTCTTCACAACCTTTCATTCCAAATTTTGTGCCTTTGAGCCATTCTTCACCACGTCTAGGATTTTATGTAGCTTGGGAGATGATATCTGGTGACACTGCGAAATTAAAAATCCCAACTTTTGATGTTGTCCTTGTAAAATTGTTGCAAAGTCTTTAGATACCTGTGTATGGAAACCCTACAATTTCTCACAAAAATTTAGGTAGCTCATCTTCCTGAAAGCCTCCATAACAGTTGGATCTTCATTCGATGTTGTGAAACTAGCTCCAAAAATAGAAGAAAATAGATATCAACGGCTTAGAAATAAGCCACTTCGAGGGGGAAAACTCCAATACATTGCATGAATGAACAATTCTTGGATGATACAAATGACAAAACCTCCTTTCTATATATAGGAGTCCATGGGGCCACAATGTAACCCTAGATGATCTAACAATAATAATGTAAGGGCACAATAATAACAATATGGGGGTTACAGGGGTAAAACAATAACAATAAGAGGGCTACACTAACATAATAAGGGACTATACTTTTAATATAGGAACATAACATGCCCCTCTCCTTCAAAAAAGTGTTGTCCTCAATGCTTGAGTAGCTCTGGGTGCTTCTGTATATAATTATCATCCTCCCATGTAGAATCTTTTGTGGGTAAGTTCTTCCACTTGATGAGATACTCTGAAATTGATCGATTCCGTAGTTGTCGAGTTCTAGTTTTCATGAGTACTTCAAGTTCCAATATGATTTTTCCTTCATCGTCAAGTTCTGGAAATATTGTTTGAATTGGAATATTTTCACCTATAACCTTCTTTAAGCATGAAACATTGAAAACTAGATGCACTCGTGAAGAAGCAAGAAGCTCCAATTTGTATGCCATAGTACCAATCTTTTGCAACACCTTGTAAGGATCATAGTACTTTGATGATAATTTATTATCCTTCTTAGCTTGCTTGAGGGACATTTGTTTGTATGGTTGTAGCCGTAAAAATACCCAATCTCCTACATCAAAACTTCTCTCGCTGCGATGTTGATCTGCCTGTTGTTTCATTCGATTTTGTGCCAAATTCAGGCTATCCTTTAAGAGTTGGAGAACTTCTTGTTGATGCTCGATGTGATCTTCCACTGCTTGAACCTTCGAATTTTCCCTTAAAGATGATGTGATGGATGGTGGATGATATCCATAAAGTGCCATAAATGGGGTCATTTTTGCTGCAGTACGGAAGGAAGTGTTATACCACCATTCAACAAGAGGTAACAACTTGACCCATTGTGTTTGTTTATCAGATACAAAAGAACGAAGATATCCTTCCAAACATTTATTTACTATCTCAGTTTGACCATCAGATTGAGGATGATAAGATGAGCTATGAGCTAATTGAGTACCCAAACAAGAAAATAACTCCGTCCAAAAATTTCCAGTAAAAATGGGATATTTGTCGCTCACAATGACTCTTGGGTTTCCATGTAGCTTTTGAATTGTGTCCATAAATGTAGTAGCAACTGTACTTGCTTTAAATGGATGAGATAATGCACAAAAGTGTGCATACTTGGTAAGTCTATCAACTACCACCATGATAACACTCTTTCCTTCGGACTTAGGTAAACCTGTGATAAAATCCATTGAAATCTCCTCCCAACGTTGACTTGGAATGGATAAAGGTTGTAGAAGTCCCGAGGTCTTAATTGTCTCCACTTTATTTTGCTGGCAAACCAAACATTCCGCCACAAACTTTTGAATATCAGATTTAAGGCCATCCCAAAAAAATTCTTTCTTCACCCTGTGGTAAGTTTTTAAAAATCCTGAGTGTCCTCCTAAAGGAGAAGTGTGCAATTCCAAAAGAATCTTTTGCTTTAGTTGGGAATTCTTACAAAGATATAAGCGATCTTTGTACCATAAGGAATCATTTTTCCAACTAAATGTATCGGATGTACTAGGATCTTGCTGCAACTTTTGAATGAGTGTCCATACATCTTTGTCCTTCTTCCATTCATCTCTTGCTTCAGTTATCCAATCTGGTTGGATAATAGAAATGGCACAAAGCAATGCTTCCACTTCTTCATTCTTTCTTGAGAGTGCATCTGCAACAACATTAAGCTTTCCTTTTTTGTAGATTATTTCAAAGTCATAACCCAACATCTTTGTGACCCATTTTTGCTGCTCTTCTGAAGATAGTCTTTGTTCCAAAAAGTGTTTAAGACTATCATGATCAGTTTTTACCTTGAAGTGTCTTCCCATTAGGTAAGGTCGCCATTTCTTTAGTGCATACAGTATTGCTAACATTTCCTTCTCATAAATAGATTTCTGTAAATACTTTCCTTTGATTGGACGACTTTCAAAAGCAATGGGTCTTCCCTCTTGCATTAAAACAACACCAATTCCATTTCCTAAGGTATCAAATTATACAATAAAGGTTTTTGTGAAGTCTGGTGTAGCTAAGACAGGTGCTAGGCACATTGCCTCTTTAAGATGTTCAAAGGCCTTAGTTGCTTCAGGAGTCCATGAAAATGCATCTTTTTTCAATAATATTGTTAGAGGTGTTGCTATTCTCCCATAATTATTAACAAACTTTCGATAATACCCTGTTAACCCGAGAAATCCTCGCAACTTCTCTATGGTTGTGGGGACTTTCCATTCCTAAATGGCTTTAATTTTGTTAGGGTCTACCTTAACACCCTCATGAGATACAATATGACCCAGATATTCCACCTCTTTTACTCCAAAGAAAAATTTGGATGCCTTTGCATATAATTGTTGCTCCTGCAATAGTTTGAGCACCCTGTCAACATGTTGAACATGATCCTTCCAAGACCTGTTATAGATTAGTATATCATCAAAAAATACTAGCACAAATTTTCTAAGGAAGGGTTTGAAAATGGAATTCATCAACCCTTGAAATGTAGAAGGTGCATTGGTAAGGCCAAAAGGCATGACCAAAAATTCATAATGACCCTCATGAGTTTGAAATGTTTTTTTCAGAATATCTTCAGTCTTCATTCTAATTTGATGATATCCTGAACGAAGATCCAACTTGGTAAAATAAATTGCTCCATGTAATTCATCCAATAATTCATCAATCACAGGAATGGAAAACTTATCTTTAATGGTGATCTTATTGAGCTCCCTATAATCCGGACACATGCACCATGATCCATCCTTCTTGTGTACCAATACTACAGGAGCAGATAAAGAACTTTGACTAGGTTGAATTATACCAGCCTCTAACATTTCTACAATCATACATTCAATTTCACTCTTTTATACATAAGGATATTTATAAGGCCTGATGTTTGGAGGAACGATTTCTGGAATCAAATGAATAGCATGATCATGATCACGAATAGGTGGGAGTCCTTTGGGAGTTTCAAACACCTTGGAATTATTGTCCAAGACTTTTTGGAGATCTGTAGAAATAGATGATTTTGATGTTGGAACTTCTAGTGAGCCTAATTGTGCAATTACGCCTTGTTTTTATTTCTTTAGAAGCTTTTTCATGACATTAGAGCTTATTATCTTTCCAGGCTTCCTAGCAATACCCCATAATTCGACTTCCTTTCCTTCTGAAAAAAATTCAAGAAAGGTTCTTGAAAATTAAAAGCTACCATCCCCAAATATTGTAACCATTGTACTCCTAGTACAACATGAGCACCTCCCATAGGAATGGAAAGCATTGGACTATTCAATACATATTCCCCCATGGTTAGCTTGATATTATGGCATTTTCCAGAGCAATTTATAGTTCCTCCATTTGCAACCATCACTTGACATTTTGGTGTTGGGTATTGGAAACAATTCAATTCCTTGGCTACCTTACAATGAATAAAATTATAGGTACTACCTGAATCAATCAACACTATTACCTTTTTCTTCTTGATATGTCCTTCTATCTTGAGAGTTTGAAGAGTGGTAATTCATGCCAATGCATTACATGATATGGTCGGACCCATTTCTTCCTCTTCTAGCGCTGGTTCTTGGTGTATATCCTCTTCTTGTTCATTTTCTTCTCCCTCTTCACAATCTATGTAAAATAATTTCTTCTTAGCACACTTATGACCTTTATTGTATTTACTATCACAATTGTAGCAAAGCCCTTTTGCTCTTTTTTCTTCCAATTGTTGTGGTGTCAACCTTGTAGGTTGTGGAAATTTAGGAGTAGCAACACTTCCATCTTTATAGAAGTGAGTGGTAGGTTTCCTTGTCACCATAATTTTACATTCAATTTTTCTTGCCAACCTGAATGCCTTCTCCAATGAATCAGGTTCCAAAACACGAACTTCATGTTGGATGTTATCCTTTAAAGTAGCTATGAAGAGATCAATCCTGTGTTCCTTTGAAATATGAGTTACTCTTATATTCAATTTTTGGAAGTCCTCAATGTGCTCCCCCACTAAGCACTTTTGCTTGAGATTTATCAATTGGCTAAAGAAAGTGTTGCTCTTTGTATCCTCATAATGTGCTATCATTTCCTTCGTAAAAATTGACAAAGTGACATTTTTTTTATGGGAGCAAAGCCATCGATACCGTACAAATGTATTTTGTTCTAAATGTAAAGTTGCAACGCATACCTTTTGTGTGTTTTTCACATTATTGAGATCAAAATATTGCTCCATATGTAGTATCCATGTTACAATATCCTTTCCATAAAACTTCCTCATATCCATTTTTGGAATATGGTGGTTATTCCCTCCAACATTAGAGTTTATGAAATCACGATTAACAATTATTTTTTTCTCATCATGAGTTTCCTCTACTATATTTTCACCATTAGGAAACATTTCTTGTATCAAATTTGTCAAACCTTCCATGTCTTCTTTTAGATCATTCTTCATGTTTTCCATCTTAGCTTCCATGTCATCCATCTTAGATTCCATGCCAGTTTCCATGCCATCCATCTTAGCTTCCATGCCATTCTTCAAACCATCCATCTTATATTCCACGCCTTTCTTCAAACCATCCATCTTAGTTTCCAAGCCTTCTTCAAAACTTCCATGTCATTTTTTGTTGCTCTTTGCGAGAGCAAAATTTGTTGCACTTGCTCTTGTAGATTTGATATGTCATGTTGCCATTCTTCATATTAATGAGTCATAGTAGAGCCTTCTAAAGGCTTAATGGGTGTTGAATTATGTTTAGGGGCCATTTTAGAATCCAATACTGATATCTATTATACAATATTCCCTTGGAATCAATTCAACTTGATTCTTTAAACAAGACTTATGCAATTCGGGAAAACAAATACACACCTTTTACTTGCTTTTGATGATCTCAATATTGAAATTGACTTATCTCTATACTTGCAGATCCTCAATATCTAAAATTCAGCCCTGTAGTAGTCCTCTGAAGGTTATTTCAAATTCCACAAGTCTGATTTGATTTGGATTCTTAAAGGAAAAGTTATGTCCAATCTCCCACAATGACCTAATTATAGACTGGTTCAGTAGAGTGAAATTGTATGACTTGCCACGTATCACTGTTTGCTCCTTTGGCTCCAAAATTTATAGATAAAAAACTATAATCTGTGTTCTTCTAGTCACTTTTTACAGAATTCCAATCCGATGCTCAGAGAGAGAGTTATGAAAATTTTTCCATAATCACCTCTTTGAGATGAAATTCGGGAGCCTGAAAAATACCTAAATTCCACAGATCATATCTCCGAACATATTGTGAAAAAAGCTCTAAAATTGTGCGACGATGTTCCGCATGATTTCATCTTCACGCTCTAAAAATTTTAGCTTTTGAACCTTCGTAGAAAAAACTTTATAGCAAAAATTCTGAAATGACCTTTTTAAGTGAAATTCCGGAGCCTGCAAAAATCCCTAACTTCCACAGATCATATCTCCAAAAATATTGCAAACCAAGCTCTGAAATTGTGCAAAGATGTTCCTCAGGATTTCATCTTCGCAATCTAAAAATTTCAGCTTCTGAACCTTCGTAGAAAAAACGTTATAGCGAAAATTCCACGATGACCTGTTTGGAGCAGCAAAACCTTAGAATCCAAAGGTCTGATACCAAACGTTGTGAAACCAACTCCAAAAATAGAAGAAAAGAGATATCAACGCCTTATAAATAAGCCAATTCAAGAGGAAAATCTCCAATACATTACATGAATGAACAATTCTTGGATGATACAAATGAAAAAACCTCCTTTCTATATATAGGAGTCCATGGGGCCACAATGTAACCGTAGCCGACCTAGCAATAATAATGTAAGGGCACAATAATAATAATATGGGGGTTATAGGGGTACAAAAATAACAATAAGGGAGCTACACTAACATAATAAGGGACTATACTATTAATATAGGGACATAAAATTCAACAACTTCAAATCCATAGGCTTATAACTTATGCAATAACCACCCTTATTTGTTTTCTTCTTCGATGCCATGATGCTTTATACTTCTTGTTTCCTTGCTTGTTGATGACACCTATAGAATCAAATTCGAACAACAAATTTCTTTGCGGGATGAAGAAACTCTCAAACAACGATGGTGAGATAATTCACATGCAAGAATTGGAAGTTGAATGACAAAGAGCAGCTCGGGGATAAAATTTTAAAGGTAATTTTGACAACTTAGATTTTAATGATAATAAATGTGACCATAAAAGACAATGATGGCATCAGATACAACTTTTCATGTTTGGGAATCACAATAACAAACCCAAATGACCTCACCCCTTTCTTTTTTTATTTAATATTGACACCTCACGCCACTCTGACACTCTGCAGGAAAAAACCAAGTTTCATCGTGAAAACCATTTAACTGTTGATAGATTCACTACAAAACTGTCATAGTGATGCTTCAAATGATCTTCCTCCCTTCTTGAAAACACAGTTATGTCATCCAAGTAGACTACAACTTATATATCTTTCTCTTCAACAAAGGCAATGTCCATTGCTCTTTGAAAGGTCACTCTTGCATTCATCAAACCAAAAGGCATCTTGGCGTACATGAATGTCCCCCATGGCGTGGTAAAAGCAGTCTTCTCTTTATCTTCTAGGTGTACCAATATCTAGTTATAACCTGAAAATCCATCCAACATGAACATCCTTTGAGAGCTAATAATATTCTACAAAATCTGATCCATCTTGGGAAGAGGGTAGTTGTCCTTCAGGGAAGCCTTGTTCAATTTTCTAAAATCAATACAGATTCTGATCTCACCACTCTTCTTTCTGACTGGTACCAAATTAGAAAGCTGCTTTGAAAATCTTATAGGAACAATGATCTTTTCATCAAAAGTTTCTTAATCTCCTTCTCAATCAGAGGCATGAGTAATGGGTTAATCCTTCTCAATTTATATTTGAAAAGTTTCTCATTCTCTTTGATAGGAATAGTATGCTATATAATAGTTAATATTTTCATGAAATTTTTAAAAAATTTTCACTTTTTGATGTCTACCTTAAGTCTAAAACCCACTTCTAACCATGTCATGTCAGTCAAATAGACCTCATCTCACCTAGTTCTCATCCCCATGCTTTTTAATCACAAGATATTCCACCTGTCAGTTTTACACAGTTTCATAGTGAATTATATGGAAAAATAGTATATTTCACTACGAAACTACCTGATATTTTCGTAGCGAATCTGTCAAAATTTAAACGATTTTGTAATATCCCTTTTTAGGAACAACTCATGAATCATGCACTCAAAAATGTATTTTCAGAAAAATATGCAATGAAACAGAAAAATGACTATTTTATCCTTTATATCAGACCATAATCAAACTAAATCCAAGATTTGATCTTAAAAAAATAAGAGTAGGTGGGTTAAACAGATCTCCCACACCTAGCTACCTTCAAGAAAATGCCCAATGAGGGGCTGTGGAAAAATAAAATGACTTGATGAAAGTGAAGAGAGATAAAACTACATAAAATATTCTGACAGGAACTCATAAAGCAAGAAATAGGCTCAACCCCTTCATCCGATAGTGGGGAAAAGTGAGAATTTATGACCTAAAATGAATGTATTCAAGTATTAGCTTAAAAATAAGGGAAGAGGATAGCTGGATATGATAGCTTAGGTTAATAGGGACCTACCTACCGAATTTCAGCTCAAAAAAAGGTGTTTTACTATGTTAAACAAATCCTCCATTCCCGACTAGGCTAGAAAACCCTGATTCCCCAAGACCTAAAGTATGCACATTGGAATGAAGCTTTAGAAACGTGATTTTCTGAAGGGTTTGGATGAATTTATATAGGAATAATAGTAGGGAAAGTTTATAATATGATTCAATATTTTTACATGAGAAAATACAGATCTACACATGAAGAAATGGCTCAAAACCCAGCATTATAACACAAGGAATTGCAGGATGAACCAGAAAATGTAATTTACAGAAATCTGAAATAGTTTTATACTATGTTTCAAATTTATAACAGATTGGAGTACAAAAATATAGATCTAAGTGGGATCTATATGCAAAAATGACTTTTGAGTACATTCCCCTTGGGGATCTCAATAGAAAGTGAAGAAAAATGAATAGATATGAGATCTACACCATGGATCTGCAGTAAAATTCAAAAAATTCTGAAGAATATGTTACAAAATAGATCAGATCTGAAATAGAACATGGATTGGTTAGCCAATCCACGGATCACCTCAGTGAAGGAAAGGAGCCCTTTCACCGGAGATCTCTCCTCCAAACTACTAATAAATGGACACTGCAACTTTGCTTACAAAATGACATAGTTTCTGAAGCTAACTACACTGATGAATAATATCACACTTTGGCCTCATGCCAAGATGAAAATCTGAAGCTCAAAATAGCTATTGCACTCCCGCCAATGATTTAGATGAATTCCCCACTGAGAAGATGCAATAGAACTCTTCAGATTTGAAAAGATCTAATTCCACTTGCTGTAGCCTACATAGACAACTCACCCTAAATAGGACTGAGTTGTAGATGTAATATGAGGCTTGGAAAAAATTCCAGATAGTGGATCAATGTCGCACAATCTCCTCCAAGAGACCCTAAAGGAAGGAAGGAGGAATCCATAAACAGGAAATTTCACTCTCTCTAGCTAAACAGCCAAGAGAGTTTGAATTGCTCAAGCAATCTCAAAATTGAAATATCATCAACAACCCTCTCCTTGAGTATTTCCCTTTATTTTATAAGATTAGGGTTTGCAAAACCCTAAACCACCTTCATTCATTTGTCCCTTTTCACATGGAGGACCCCCTCATGGGACTACGTTGATCATCTAAGAGGGTCAATGTATCTGGACTTGTTGGCCAGATAAATTGATCTTGTGGACAAGATCGATTTCCCTAGTGTCAGAAGACAATCTAGCAACAAACAAACAACTAAGTTTGTCTTTCTCTAAATATATCCATTTTACAAATAAATGCTATGAAGGTGTCGATCCTACCTTAGATCCAAATGCTTATTTGCGGTCGTAGTGCTTCCGTCGCATCAATAATCCTTTCGTCACAACAAGAGTTCTTCCATCGCAACAAGACTTCTTTCATCACAATAATAATCCTTCCATCACAACAAGAGTTCTTTCGTCACAATAAAGTGTCTTCTTTCGTCGCAACAAAGTGTCATATTTTGTTGCAACAAAGTGTCGTCTTTTGTCGCAACAAAGTGTTGTATTTTGTCGACCTTCAATCACAAAGAAGAAAATATTAAATAGCACCTATATAAAAAATAATTATAAAACATACCTATCATAGTGATTAAGGAATCTATGAAATAAATGATCAAACGACAGCTTATTGAAATAAACAATCGAACGACAATTTATTGAGAAAAACAAAACTTGATTGTATTAATCTTAAAATAACAGAAGAACCTTACAACCTTAGCCTTGAAGTTGAACATGCCTTCCTGTTGTCCGAAGCAGGAGTCTCCTCTACTTTGATAATTCTTACACTCTTCCTCTAGGAGCACATAGAGGTATGTGATCTTTGCTCTGAAAAGCTCAGCAGAAAGAAGTCTAAATCTCAACAACACTTCAACTCAATCACACATAAAGCTTGAACTCCCTTTGAGGCTACCCAATGCCTCTTTTTATAGAGTAGATGAGGAGGTTAGGGTTCCACCTTTGAAGGGATAGAATCCTCCTTCAAAGGGATATGCTCCTCACATTAAGGGATTAGTTCCTTAAGGTGTGGGATACATGCACCTTATTAAAGCATACTCATCCCCAAAAAATCTCATCTAGAACCTTCTAGAATTGACCTCAAATTAGCTTTTTCTCTTTTGTTTCTCACTTTTTTTACTTTGAGAAGGGTACGAAGGAATTATAAGGGAAAACTGCATTCTAGAACGCAGGTAAGTAGTGTATTAACTGCATACCCAAGCCAGGAACGCAGGCAGGCTTCATGTTACCTGCGTACCCAAGGATTTTGAGACTTTTAGGGTTTTTCCTCCAGTTTTAAGGCTTGAAATGAGGAGTAAGGGTTGTAAGACTTGCAGAGGAGGTAAGTATGAGTGTCAATGAGATTATACAATCATCAAACTTTCAGGGTGACAGTTTCTAGTGCAACAGATTGCCCCCTAAAGTGCGAAGTCTGGAATAGATGAAAATGAAGTATATCATATATGAAGAGTGAAGTATTTTATCATTTCAAGGATCATCGTGTGGACACCCCAGTCAGAACCTGTAAAAACATTCAATGAAAAACATATATATGTAATCATATCATTGCTAAGGTAGGCATTCCCATACTCAGATCAAAACTAACTAGAAAACTGATTTAAACTGTTCTGAAATTGGAATGATTTTCAATACATCAACAATATAGACGTGTGTAGACACAGTATGGATGAAGCTGTCTGTTTATGAATATTCGACTGTATAAATAAATAACAAAATTCCTCACAGCCTGGATGGTAGAAACTAGATCTAGGTTCTTGATTTCCGTTTCTCAAACCAGTACGATTCTATCCATGTGAATAAATGTGTCGAAGTCGAACATGGTAGAAACCACTTGATTACCAGTCAATAATGTAAACTGTTAACAAGTGTAAGAGTAACCACCAGTAATGTCAATGGCTCTCAAAGTACTCAGTACAATCCATGAAATGTGAATGAATGAGCTGAAGTCGAACATGTCACGGAATCATTCGATCGAAGGTAAATGATGCAACCTGTCATCGAAGGCGAGAAAACTGCCATTGAGGCATGCAGATTTCAAGGTATTGACGATTTCTGGATCAACTTCCTAGATAATGAGTTGTCGTCGATAGAAAGTGATCCGTCGTAGGCAAGCCCAAAACATGAAATCATAGATCAAGTTTTGAAGAAATATATTGGCAAGGACTGACTCAGGGATGGTAAAAATGGAAGACAAATATTTCGCAAATGAATGGTTTGTTTGAACTGTCCTCTTGAACACATAACAACACTGCAGATGGTTTGGTGACAATTGACCCAAAGCTAATACCCATAAACTGGATGAAAACATTCAATATGATTTTATTAACTGTTAGGTAAAGGATTTTCCCAATCCAGGTGAACAAAAGTGTCGTGTTCAAGAGTGGTTAACAGTTTTCCGAATAATCAAAATGTAACAAACATGTTCATTTTTCTCTCTCTTCCCCCACCATTTTTGTCAAGTACCTCTTTATTTTTGACAAGCTTGAAGAGGATAAAATTTGCTTGTTTACAAGCTCATCCTTCGGATGAGTCCAACTTGGTTTAAGATCCAAACCCTAAGAAGGAGTGGTTCGTTCCTGCTTAAAAATTGAACAGGTCCTTTACTATTAAATTTTAACGAGTCCAGTATAGGAGAAACTCGTTTTTTTTCAATTTTAGGGAGTCAGAAGAAAAACTTAAGAAAACTTTGTGGGTGTACTTTCTCGTAAATTTAGTCTCTCAAGCCCGAAAAAGGATAAAATAATGCGGGAGAGAACTCTATTGACCGTAATTAGTCAACGTATACCTTTTTCGTAAATAGTCCATTTCAGTCAGTAAAAGGGATAAACTTATACTGAAAGGATGATCATTCATTTACTTTAACGAGTTCGAATAATCAAGTGCTCAACAATATTTTCATGTTTAGAGAGTCTGAAAAGGGCTTAAAAGAGGACTCCAATCTTTCACTTTTTCATAAATTTTTGAACGAGTCCGAAAAAGTGATAAAAGTATACTCTTTGTTGAAAAATGATCAATTTTACCGAAAAATCCAATATTCTGCACAAAAACTCGAAACAATTACACATACCTGTTTTAATATAAATAAAAATGTTTTCAAAAATTACCTTTTTAAATTGAAAAATAAACAAATTAAAAATTCATTTATTCGAAAAAAATTATAAAAAGGTCTTTTATAACTTCATTTTTACTATTTGAATTCAGAGTGAAAAAGTGAGAGCTTTTGGATAAGAAAAACTTCCTGTGAAGATTCTGGAAAATCCGTTTGTCGGAATCAGAAACCGTTAGCTCCAAGTAATCTGTATAAATTTTGGACCATATAATGGCCCAAGTTGATCTCCTGATATGGCTAGTGAATAGGTAGGACACACAGGACTACTGTTTCTTGTTTGTCGGCCACTGGCTTGAAGTTGAACTGGAGGACATATATTTTTTTTGACTGGTTTGTCCAAGAGGGGCAGACACTTATCTCTATTCGGGACTAGACCAGGTGGCCAGTCTGTTGCTAGTATCAAAGCAGAGTTTTGCAATGGTTTAGTATACCCCAAGGATAAACAAATATATATCAAAACTATTATCCATCCTGAGTTCAAATTTATTGTCTTCACTGTTACTAGACTGTACAGGAGTGTAGCATTACGTGTTTCCAATCTCATGCTGAGGGCATTGAGATTGTTAGATTCCTGTCGGCATATTTTCATTGGTTGAACAACCAACTCTTTATCATTAAGGACTTTCATATGCTAGGATAGACTACCACAGTGACAAAGACATGGATTTTCTTCCAGGAGAGCAATGGGATGATTCAAGTAAAAATCATTTTCAACACTTTCTAAGTCCTATTTTTTTTTTTTTGTATTTTAAATTTTAAATCGTCAAACACAAGATGATATATAGTTCGAAACAAACTTCTATGCTATGATATATCACTATTACCGTCTATCTGTGTACATGTTATCGAATGTTGTTTAATTTACTATTTTGATTATTGCAAATGTCTATTTATCATACTATAATCAACTACATCTGCTAAAGTATTTAAATGTCTCAGAATATGCTGATATTCAATGTAATCAAATTCACGTTCCAAGAGATGAACTCTTAAGAATAACCATAACAAAATTGGATTTCTAATGGCATAAACCTTGCTAAGTTGTAATACAACAAGTTCAGAATCCAACCTAACAATCAAACTCCGAATCCCAAACGATATGAATTCAGATAATAACTCAATCACTGCACTATAATCTGCAATGTTATTCATTGTTTGACAGAGGCTTACCCCATGCATGGATACTAACTCGTCAGAGGGTGAATAGATAACCCAAGCTACGGAAGAAATGTTCCGTGTACTACGACAAGCACCATCAGCAAAACCAATGTAGGTTTGAAGAGACGTCAACATCTGAAATATCAAGAGTAAAAGTCAGATAAGCAGGAATAGTGATAAAAACACACTCTAAACTAGGCACGCTTTTCTAATCTAAGACACACCAGCAGTAAATAAATATATTCTAATAAATCTCCACACCAAATTTAAGCATAATATCTCTTCAGATAAAGCCCATTTCTGGGTTTATCTAAAGAGATAGCGTCAAAATCTATCAGCTCATAGGCCCCTTTTGCTAGCTTCTGCTTAACAATGAAAGGACCATGCCACATGGGCACAAATTTTCCAACTCCTAGCTTATCATTGGCTTGATCATACACTAAGACTAGGTCTCCTTCTGAAAAATTACGATGGGTAACACTTCTATCATACTGAGCTTTTATTCGTTTGACACGAGCCTCATTTGCTAATGTAGCATTTCGTCGATTCTCATCTAGCTGAGCCAAGTACAAAAAATGCTTCTCCTCTTCAGACATAGCTGGGATTAATTCTATGGCTAATTTCAATGATGGAATTTCGCATTCAATCAGCAACATAGCTTCCAAACTGTAAACCAGTTGAAATGGAGTGAAACCAGTTGATGTTTTTACTGAGGTCTGATATGCCGAAAGTGCTGAAAATAACATGGAATGCCAATTTGACTTATGAATACCAATATTTCGTTTAATCATAGTGACTAAAAATTTATTGATACCTTCAACCAGACCATTAGCCTGCGAATAAATGGAGTAGAACTATCGTGGCGCAGGCCAAGTTGATCTGTCAGTTTAGTCATCATGATATTTCGAAAATGACTTCCATGATCTGTAATAATGGCTTGAGGAACACTGAATCTAGCAATTATATGATTGAACATGAAATTTGCAGTAGTTTTTCCATCTGTCGAAAATGTAGGCATCGCCTTGGCCCACTTAGTAAAATAATCTACTGCTAGGATAATATACGCATGCCCCCCAGCAGAGTGAGGGTTACATGTAATAAAATCGATACCCCACTTTGCGAAAGGACTGACAAAAATTATAGGGTGAAGAGGAGTAGGTGGTACATGCATTTTACGATCAAAGACTTGGCAATTGTGGCATTTCCGGACTGTATAGATACAATCTTTGAATAACGATGGCTAGAAATAACCAGCACACAATATATTTTGGGCTGTGGCATACCTAGACATATGACCGCCACATGCTCCAGAATGGCAGTCATTTAGAACCTTCTCAGCTTCTTCATGAGTAATACAATGTCTAAAAATAGAATCCGCTCCACGACAATTGAGTGTATCACCAATAATATTGTATTTTTGGGATTGGAAACATATTTTCCATCATTGAGACCATGAAATTTGAGGCCGAAAAGATTGGGTTTGGAGATAAAAAATAATATCTCCATACCAAGGATCAAGAGTACTGATAAGAAACAAGGATTCGTCCGCAATGGTCTTCTCCGCCACAGTTTCAGTATTAGTAGAGGGGAAATCACACATAAGTTCTGCAAAAGCCAAAGATTTATTTTCCTTGGATTTTTCAAATTCCAAGTCAAATTCCTGCAGGATAACTATCCATTTGGAATACTTTCCCCTTAGCAATTGTTTGGTAAATATGTACATCATAGGGTTACAGTCAGAAACTACTGTGGTTTTGCGTAATAAGATGTACTGTCGAAATATTTGGACAGCTTGAACAGCTGCCAAGGCCAATTTCTCCACATGTGTGTATTTGATCTCAGTCAGATGCAAATTTTGACTAAGATAGTAAATGACATGTTCATTGTTGAATTTTTCTTCCTGAACTAAAACCATCCCAATGGTGGAATGAGAGGCGATGAGGTACAAAAAATAGTCTCGATTGTAATTGGGAGGATGCAATAATGGTGCATGGGTCAACGCGTGCTTAAGTGCATCAAAAGATCGATTAGCGATCTCATCCTAAAAGAATGGAACGTTTTGTTTTAACAACCTGGTAAAAAAATTTGTTAGCTCGGCGTAGTTAGGAATGAACTGACGTAAAAAGTTTTCTTTCCCCTGCAAACTTTGGAGTTGGCGCAGAGTCGAAGGAGGAGGTAGATTGACAATAGCTTCAACCTTCGACGGATCAACACAAATGCCTGCTTTTGAAACAAAAAATCACAGTAAGCAACCCGATTCTACACAGAAAACACATCTGTGTGGATTCATCGGAATTCGATAATGCCTACATCTCATAAATATAGCTCGTAAATGAGTGAGATGGTCAGCCCTACGTGATGAATGAGTAGGTAAATCATCGAGATAAGGCTGCACAATGTGCTCAATGTCCTGAAATACATAAGACATATCCCTTTGAAAAGTTTCCCCAGCATTCTTCAATCCAAATGGTAGTTTGCAATAAGAAAATGTCCCCCATGGACAAATGAAAGTTGTTTTTGGCTGATCAACAGGGAGTATGTTTATTTGATTGTAACCAGAAAAACCATCCATAAAGGAGAACATTTCACTGCTGGCACAATCATCAATTATCTGATCGATATAGGGGGTTGGATAATTGTCTTTAAGACAAGCTCGATTAATATCCCTATAGTCGATACATACTCTTATTATTCATTGTTTTTTGTTAGTAGGAACAATATTCAATACCCAATCGGTTAAAGGAATTGGATAAATGAAACCTGCACGAAGTAATTTTTCAACTTCGGCTTTGATAGCAGCAGCTTTTCTCAGATGTATTTGACATAAACGTTGATGGACAAGTTTGGCATCCGGGTAAGTCTTTATTTCATGTACAACAATTGACAGATCGATTCCTAGGATTTCTTCATATGACCAGGAAAACACGTCACGTAATTCTTGAAATAAGGCTTTATAAGATTGGAGTTCATCGTCCGTACAACAAGTGCCTATATGAATGTTTTCAATTATTCCTGGCTTAACTGAAATGTAAATTGGAATCGTTCGAGAGATATTTTCCAAATTTAACTTAGAATCTGGATTTTGCAATGGATTCTGCGGTTCTTTGACATATTCAGTAGTAAAAATAGAAGCGAAATCATTTTCAAAATGATCCAGCTCAGGTAAAAACGAAGATGGATGATGTAGATCTTCCCATGGTAAATCGTCAATAGATAAAATTTCACAAATCTGCTCATCAGTGTGAACAAGATTGGGAAATATCATTGTGGCTAAGCTAGATATTGAAAGTGATTTCTCAAGGATCACATTCATTGGATCAGTTTCGGTTGAAGAAGGATCGGAAAGCGACTATACAACCTGATATGTAATTTCAAAGGGACTCAAAGGCATCGCACCATCAAATGAATCCAACTCAGAGTCAGAAGGTACGATCCAAGGATCATCAAACATAATGGTATTCGATGAAATCATATGAATGTTTGTGATAGAAGGTGATACGTTAGGAGGAGGAAAGGAAAAATTTCCTAGTAAACTAGAATCTTTAATCAAACCTACTCCAACATCCTTGTAATGGATAGCCATTTTACCGACGTACTGGATTGTTTCTGTAGAGGCTGGATCGGAAGAAAAATAAGTTAACTGATCTATTGTAACGATCTTTCCTTGATGTGGAAACTTGATAAGTCGAAATACCGATGAAATAACAACAGTCGTAGCATAAGACCAACTACGACCCAAGAGAAGGTTGTAATCTAGAGGGGCATCAACCACTTCCACATCTAGATTTACGATTTTACCTTCGACCCCTATAGGTAAATCCTACAAAATACCGAAAGGATGGAAACCTCGGCCATCAAAAGCCTTTAGAATTGTCAGAGACTGATTGAGTGTAGGAGAACCAAGCGATTTCCAACACTGGATCGACATAATACATGTTGAAGCTCCCTCATCAATCATAGTCCGAAAGATCGATCTGTTTTTGACTAATACTGGAATTTGGAAAGCCATTTGGTGAGGTAGGTGAGGTGTACTATTCTCTAAATCAAAGATTATTAGGTTCGAGTCCTGAATATCGACAGCTCCTATGGCAGACAAAAGTAATTTACACTGTGCTGGGCACGATTGCAGCACTTCCAAAGCTGACATTACTAAAGGGGAAATAGCTAAGTCCTCAACAATGTTGTAATTCTGAGCAGCTCTCGCATGTGGATTGAAAGCTGATTTATGAATAACACCTTTAGCAGGCGGTTTGATTACTAAGTCTGGATTGGGTTTCTCGATCTGTAGTGGACCAGAAACAGGAGGTGTAGTTGATGTGTTTGCACTAGAATATTCTTCTTATTTACAATCAACAGGATTCTTACTACCATAATCTTGCAATCGCGTCGCAATCCTGACATGAGACATCATCAAAATAGGTTCTTCTGAGGCATTCGAGGTAGAACCAATCATCTTACTATCTTGAGTGGGAAAAGGATCCTTCAAGACAACAGGTTGTTGAGAACCTTTAACAAAGTTCGCAACCTCCGCTCGTTGTGGGAATTCCTTAGTAAAATGATCCTTGTCGCAAATGTAACAAGGATAGCGAGGCTTGCGTTTTTCGTCATTAGATTCATTTTTATTAGTTTTATCTTTTGAATTATTATTTTTTTAATTCTTCCCTTTCTTTTTACCGCCGGATTTAGATTTGGAAGTAGATGTCTCTACGACATGAATGTCGGTAGAAATTTCGGGGGAAGACTCTCCTTTTGGGGAATCAGGTAAAGTTATAATAGGAGAAGAATTCTTTGAAGATTTATTATTGCTTTTAGTATTGACTGTACCAATCATACCGTCAGTGGCATGAGACCCTGAAGGAGTTGCAGTTATTTGACCTTGTTTTGGAAGATCAGGGATTTTTTCATGTAAAGTACCTGATTGCATATAGACGAGATCAAGGTACTGAGCTTGAGAAATGACTTTCTCCTTACTAACAACTTTTTCCTTAGCTACACCTTCAATGATTTTGGGTAACAATGATTTAACAAACCATTTTGCCAAAATTTGATCCGGAATGTAAAATTTCACCAAATGCCTTCTACGTTTCCATTCATGAATATGATCAGAAATATATGTGGACGTGGATTGCTTTAGTGAAGTCAATAGTTCCGTGCCATTGTCATATCTGACAGGAAACTGAAAATGAGTCAAGAAGGAAGTTGCTAACTGACTGAAATTATTAAAAGAGCCTCGTGGTAACTCAATGTACCATTTGGCGGTAAGACCAATAAGAGTTCTTTGGAAAAGACATAAGTGAATTGAATCATCAATTATTGAATTAGACGCACACCAGAGGTGATAAGTCATAACGTGATTTGATGGATCCTCTCCTGACTTACCCTCAAATTTCGTTATATCACTGGGCAACTTATGCGGCATTGGTAGCCAGTACGGATAATAGAAAATTGGATCATTCGTAAGGCGTGTCAAATTAGGTAAATCCAAAGTTGCAATAAATGGTAACTAACGGTTAGGGTCGCGAAAACCTTGAGTAGCCAAAGCAATTCCGGGAGGAGGATACCCAGGATAACTTGGAATCGGATTTGCATTAGGAATTATGTAACCTCCCAGGAAACCAGGATTAACTAGACCAAACTGGGGTTGTTGAGGCTGTTGATAAGTATAGCCAGGGTACGGTTGATACTGATAAGCTGGATTTTGTGAAACGGGACTGAATTGAGACTGCCCCTAGTATGGTTGATACGTGAATTGTGGTTGAATTGTGACAATCATACTTGTACCATATTGTCCCGTAGGTATCTAGACTGAAGTCTGAACTGTAGGTCCTGACTGGGGTACAGAGACTTGAGGGATTTGCACGGATGCAGGGATAGTAGAAACTAGAGTTACAGATACTCCAGAGATAGGTGTTATAGGTTGAACAAATGTTGCAGCAGTTTGAGGCAGATTCTGAGGTGTACTATGCCCAGACTGCTGAACAAAACCAGGTGTAAGGGTTTGAATAGTAGGCTGGACAGGTTGTTGGGTTGGAATAGAAACCAAAGGCTGTCCAGGTTGAGTAGACAACTGCACATTAGGTTGCATAGTCTGTTGAGTTTGGGACGGATCCCACACCATGTTCATTTCGAGGTATTATCTCGTAGAAGGTTGTACATAAGGACCATAGCCTGGTTGAATGTAGGGTTGATAAGTAAGTGGAAAATTTCCAGCTCCTTGCACAAATGATTGACTAGAAGGCGGTTGGAAACCTTGAATTGGGTACTAACCTTGAGGTTGATAACCCTGAGGCATGTACTAAAACTGGGGTTGATAAGGACCTTGAGGAACATATTGAGTTTGGGGTTGACCTTGGGGTATGTACTGTCCTGAAGGTTGATAACCTTGAAGTATGTACTATCCTTGAGGTTGTTCTCCAAAATAATATTATCCCACAGTTTGTCCTGGGAAAACTTTACCTTGAGGTTGCCTCCCACTTGGTAACTGACTGCCTGAAGGTTGCCCCCCAGGCGGTAATTGACTACCCTGAGGTTGCCCCCCAGGTGGTAACTGAATTCCCTGAAATTGTCCTCCAGGCGGTAACTGACTACCTTGAGGTTGAGGATTCGGAATATTACCAGAGATCATAAATATTTGCTCTGAGTTCGACGTTTCAGTTTTAATTCCATTAAGACTAGATGATAATACTTGTTCAATCGGACGATGAGCTGCTCCAGAGAAAGTACTAGACAGAGCCTGATATCCCAAAGGAACAGAAGGACCACCATGTAAAAATGCTTCGGGTGTCTGGGAAAACATAGATGACTCTCCTGCCATAATGGATGAAGGATAATAACTTTTGGGCATAAGATGAAATGGAATTCGAGGTGGAGAAAAAGCAAGACCCGGGTTTTATAAAAAGTTTGTCAAAGATAGATACCAAGCATTAGTTCGAATAGGGCTATAGAAAATGGATTCATGCTCCCTAAAATTTAAAGACTGAGGGGATTTAGGAAGAGATATCTCTTCATATGGACTAGCAAGTTCTTCAATAGAAATGAGGCTAGATGGAAGATCTTCAATAAAAATATTTCCTACCCTAGGTGAACCAAGATCGCTAGAAGTTGGTGTAATAAATCCTGAGGATGTTTCCAAAACAGAATGTTCAGTTTTAGGCTCAGAAATTTTAGGTTCGTCAACTAGTTCACTGGAAGGAGAAAAAATACTAGTAACTTCCGAAACTGAATTTTGTTCTTGAATGTGTTATGTTGTGGGTATTTGATGATCAGGATGAACAACTATAGATGAACTTCCAATTTCTGTTGATATAATTCTACCGCTACTAGATGATACTAGAGCACGTAGCCCTTCAAGTTGACTTGGTGTATATTTAGGGGGCTTCCCTTGAAGTCTCCAGGATTGTCTCGGTAATTCTGCCATGATTAAATATTAACCAATCACATGCAAACAAATAAAATCTCAATAAAAACACCTAAAGTCTCTAAAGAAACAAACAACTGAATCACACGCCTAAAAATGTAAGAGTTCAAACCACACACAAACAGTAAATTCCCATACTAAAAAAACTAGTTGGTGATGAAATCCAAATTAGTAGAAATTTAATACAGAAAGGGCAGTTGGAACAGTTACCCCGACAACCTGCTTAATGAAATAGATTGGCACAAGTTTCTTCACAAAACCATCTCGAGTGAAGAGAACACCCCCAGAGAGTCCGAGTGAGTCTAGTCGACGTATGCTCTAGGTACAGTGAGATCTTTTCTTCACCGTCACCTTAGGAAATAATCTTCAGCTTATGGACACTAAGGTTACCAACAGTAACAAATACAATTAGGGGAACAATCTACGATTTGATCCCACATGCAAGGGCAGAGAAAAAAATCTCAATCCCTTTGAAGGCTCCTTGACATGGTCAATCCAAGGTTTACCGACAAGTGACCCCAGGCTCCTCAACAATGGTTAATCCGAGGTTTACCGTTTGTAATGTGTGCAGAATCTTCTATCTTTCCCAATGAAACAGAATTGACTATCTCAACGGTTTGGACATGATCTCGTGATTAAATCCTTTAAGAGAAGCTTCCCAGATTGTACCAATTACAATTGGATTTATTTCCTACCGCAAGATTTATCTACTTGTAATTTTTTACTATCTTGGAGAGTTAATTACTCCCTACTCCAAGATACTAGCCTAAGCTATATTGGTGGTAAGAGCCCTAGAAATAAAAAGATTACTAGATAAATTTTAATTAAGCGTTACTTTTATGGGTTGTTCTTTAATTCAATAGGTATGGAAATGAAACTTTGATGGTGTGAAGACTCGACTTCCAAAAACACTAAAAAGCACCTAAAAATCATAATCAATTCATTTTCTTTCAATGAAATTCTAGCTAAAGAAAGAGTTCGAGAATGCAATTAATTTGAAGAGATAATTCTTTCTTTAAACATGAAGAATAAATGGAAGAATTTTTTTTGTTTTTTCAATAAGAACTGAAAACGAGACAAATAATCAATGCTCACAATAAATCCCTTTTTCTTTCAAAACTCGAAACTACAAAAAAAACTTTTCTTCAAAAGAGATCTACAAATTCTAAAAAGCACTCAAAACTATGGAAACTAATTTTGAGATCTACAAACTTTGAAAATCTAATTGAATAAAAGCTTTAATTTTTTTTTGAGAATTTTTTTCTTAGTTGTTCAGTAAACTAAGGATTCGTTTGCCCAGAATAAAAAATAAATGAATAAAAAACATCTAGATATGTTTTATAAAAATGAGATTTAGAACTTAAAACAAAGTTTGTTCAAATATTTGCAAAGAGAAAACTAGATCTATTTCTCAAAAAGAATGAATTTCACAACTAAGTCAGACTCATCAAAAAGATAAAAGATACCAAAGTGATCTAATGGCACTTTTAAGCTTCTAATCTTTGGGTCACTACAGAGACAAAGCGAAAACCACTCTAAAAATGTAAAACTTCTAGAAAATCATTCAAAACAAAAGTGCTATGAGACTCATTCACAAGAGATTTTCGACAGAAAACATACAGATTTGGGTAGACACTAAGAATCCTAAATCAAATCTAAACTAAAACTGAAAGAAGAAATCTAAATTTTTCAAGATTTTTAATAGGGTCTACAACAATGTGCGGTCCCCAGAAAATTTCAAGAGAAACAAAGAAGATTTCAAAGCTTTCCAAATCAAAGTAAATCTAAGTTACCCAAGCCCGTACAAATCAATAAAAAATCAAGAAAAAGAATTTTTTCAAATCAAAATAAAGGAAAATAAAAAAAAGTTCTTTCCCCAGTGGAGTCGCCAACTTGTTGGCTGGATAAATTGATCTTGTGGACAAGATCGATTTCCCTAGTGTCAGAAGACAATCTAGCAACAAACGAACAACTAAGTTTGTCTTTCTCTAAATATATCTGTTTTACAAATAAATGCTATGAAGGTGTCAATCCTACCTTAGATCCAAATGCTTATTTTCGGTCATAGTGCTTCCGTCGCATCAATAATCCTTCCGTTGCAAAAATATTTCTTTCGTCACAATAATAATCCTTCCATCGCAACAAGAGTTCTTTCATCACAAGAAAGTGTCGTCTTTCGTCGCAACAAAGTGTCGTCTTTTGTCGCAACAAAGTGTCATCTTTTGTCGCAACAAAGTGTCGTATTTTGTTGACCTACAATCACAAACAAGAAAATATTAAATAGCACCTGTATAATAAATAATTATAAAACATACCTATCATAGTGATCAAGGAATCTATGAAATAAATGATCAAACGACAGCTTATTTAAATAAACAATCGAACGACAATTTATTGAGAAAAACAAAACTTGATTGTATTAATCATAAAATAATAGAAGAACCTTACAACCTTAGCCTTGATGTTGAACAGGACTTCCCAATGTCCGAAGTAGGAGTCTCCTCTACTTTGATAAGTCTTGCACTCTTCCTCCTGGAGCACATAGAGGTATGTGATATTTCCTCTCAAAAGATCAACAGAAAGAAGTCTAAATCTCAATAGCACTTCAACTCAATCACACATAAAGTTTGAACTCCCTTTGAGGCTACCCACTGCCTCTTTTTATAGAGCAGATGAGGAGGTTAGGGTTCCACCTTTGAAGGGATAGAATCATCCTTCAAAGGGATAGGCTCCTCAAATCAAGGGATTAGTTCCTTAAGGTGTGGGATACATGCACCTTATTAAAGCGTACTCATCCCCAAAAAATCTCATCTAGAACCTTCTAGAATTGACCTCAAATCAGATTTTTATCTTTTTTTTCTCGCTTTTTTGGATTTGAGAAGGGTACGCAGGCATTACAAGGGAAAAATTCATTTTGGAACGCAGGTAAGCAGTGTATTACCTACGTACCCAAGCCAGGAATGCAGGCAGGCTTCATGTTACCTGCGTACCCAGAGTTTTTGAGCTTTTTACGGTTTTTCCTCCAGTTTTAAGGCTTAACATGAGGAGTAAGAGTTGTAAGACTTGCATAGGAGGTAAGTATGAGTGTCAATGAGCTTATACAGTCAGAAAAATGTCAGGGTGACAATTTTTAGTGCAACAGAACTGCGTTATGATTTGGTCCTGTTGACCCATTCAAACAGCTTGAACCTGTTTCACATACAACTGGATTTTATTGAGCAAGCCCTGATTTGAATCTCACATTGGGCATTGATTTATTCACATGTTTAGGAGTTTTTTTTTGTTCTCCTTTAAATTTTATTAATAAAACATAAAAATAAAATGATATTGAATATTCCTACTAGCTTGGGCTAGTTAGGAATATTACAGATTTTCACTACAAAACTGGGTTTTTTCTTGTAGAGTGTCAAAGTCATGTGAGGTGTCAATTTTCAATAAGACGAAGAAAGGGGTGAGGTAATTTGAGCTTTTAATTATGATCCCCAAACATGCAAAGCCATATCTGTTGGCATCACTGTCTTTTATGGTCACATGTGTCATCATTAAACTTAGAGTTGTCAAAATTACCTTTAAAAATTTATCCCCAAGCTGCTCTTTGTCATTCATCGTCCAATTATTGCATGTGAAGTATCTCACCGTCATTGTTTGAGAGCTTATTTAGCATGAAAAAAGGTTGTTGTTCGTATTTTATTCTGCAGGTGTCATCAACAAGCAAGGCAGCAAGAAGTATAAAGAATCATGGCATCGAAGAAGAAAACAAATAAGGGTGGTTATTGCGTAAGGTATGAGCCTATGGATTTGAAGTTGTTGAATAAAGATACCACTGTTATGGAGGCTTTCAGGAATACGTGTTGCCTACAATTATACCAGAAATTGTAGGGTTTCCATGCATAGGTATCCAAATACTTTGTAACAAATTTTACAAGGACAACATAAAAAGTTGGGATTTTAAATTTCACAGTGTCATCGAATATCATCTCCCAAGCTACAGAAATTCCTAGAAGTGGTGAAGAATGGTTCAAAGGCACAAAAATGCAGAATGCAAGGCTATGAAGAGTTTATCAAGAAGGAGAACAGACAATCTGACATGACCAATGACATCCCCAAGGGTTATATGAAAGAAAATTATGAAAATTTGTTGCTGGTGATCCAAAAATACTTCACTAGCGAAGGTAGATTCCACATGATTTATTCTTATCATATTAGACTCCTTATGAATTTTGTTGGAAAGCAACCACTTGACCTACCCTTATTTTTATACAGAAGTTTGGGAAAGATTTCAGATAAATTTTAGGTCAAGACAGATGGTAATGAAACATCAATATTTCACCATGGTCTGATAAAACTGTTAGTGCTAGAAGAATTAAAAAGGTTAAATAGAGATTGGACCTCTTTTCTCTTTATGAATGGGTATGAAGTAGATGAAGTTAATCCAAATAAAGTTTCAAAACCTAAAATACTATGTCTCCAATTGTAATAGAAGATATTGATGAAGAAGGAAGACAATTTCCTGTAGAACCTATGGACATTGAAGTAGAACCTATGCAAGAAACTGATATCCCTCAACCAGCACCTACAAAACAGAAACATAAAATTAGAAAACAAAGTAGTAAGAGGATAACAAGGAGTGAGACATTGGCCAAAGGAAACATGGAAGACATCCTCCATGCAATAGATATTGAGGAGTCCCAAATAATGCAGGTAGAAGATATTGAAGGTGATGGAAGAAAATTAAAGAAAGGTAAGTCTGCCTAGAAGTTGGATTTTGCAAGAGATGATTTTGGATTCATGTTTTAGCCAAGGAAGCTAACGACCAGGTCACAAATTGCAAAGAAGGCCATGGAAATAAAAGGGTCAGAAAAATTCAGTTAAGGTAAGAAGCCAGAAAACATCATATATTTATCCCCAGTAGCAGAAGAAGTTGTCACTATGCAGATAAAAGGAAAGGAGAAGATGGTTGGAAAATCAAGAAAAGAACTCCTCACAGAACAACTAAGAGAAGCAAGAGAATAAATAATTGAGTTAAAGTTGGAAGCAGAGAAGCACAATTCTGAAAAGGCCGAGTTTGATTAGATGATGAAAAAATGGGACAGTGAACTCTGAAGTGTTTCAGAATCTATGAGTATTGCTAAAATACTGCTGAAAAGAACCCAACCTCTAAGACTTGTGGCCAAACATACCAGGAAGATGAATCTTCACTTGCAAGCTGAAAATAGTTCATTAAAAAATCAAGTGGAAGACCTTCAGGAACAAATGGACATGATTCAAGATGAACTGGAGAAGAGAGTACTAAAAATGAAAGTGATTGAAGAACCTGAAGGTCAACCTATTGTTAATGAAGATGAAACACCCAAGGACTGTAGAGTTGAGCTAAAATTTTTTTGTTAAGGTTTAAACCTTGCAAGTGACATAAATTTTGGCTTAGAAGATGAATTTTTGAAGAAAGTTACACAATCTGTAACTTCTGCCATTTTAGGCAGTTTCGTAGCGAACTCCAGGCTTGAAGGCTGAAAAATGCTATGAAATTTCTGAAGATTTATTTTGGTCTTTAAAATAAGTTTTATGAAGAACTAAGGAGGGAGTTTGATAGTATTTAGATATTTTGACTTGACAAATAATTTTTGACCAGTAGAGGTGGCAGAAGAAAAGGTTAAAGGGTAGAAATTGGCACGCTATGTAATTTCGCTACGAAACTGCCTAAAGTTGCTTTGTTTTGCAGTGAGGTATTTTGAAAGGGTTTTTGAAGGTTTGAAAGACATATGGAAGATTAGAAAGCCACCTGGAGGCATTCAAATAGATAAGGAGACATCTCATAAAATATTCATCACTTGGCATGTATGCCATTCATACAAAACAACATGAAGACAAAATTATAGTTAACGATTATCCTTTCCTAGAAAATAGGATAGATTTTGCTAAATTATTGGAAAGTACATTTATGTCTTATGTCATGGAGAATGGCATTAGGGCATCTAATCTTTATCTATGTAATGGTCCCACTATTAGAGAAGTGGAGGAAATAAATGTAGTTAGAATCCCATTAGGAGAGAAACACTTAAATTAATAGGTGTCTTTTAATGTTCTAGAAATAGATTTGTTAGTTATGATTAGCTATTAGAGTCAAGGTTCGATGATCCAACATCCTATGTAATGTAAAAAGGGTTTATTTATATATAGAAGATTGAATATCAAAGGGTTGGAGAGTATTGTACTACACTGCTATTTTTTGTAAAAACTTTTAGCTTCAGTAATATACAGTGGATGTTTTGGCCTTCTTCACCTGATATTCGAATGAAGTTTTCAATGAGTTATATGTCTTGTTTCTTTCATATCTAATATCTGCAGTTAGTTTATATCTAATTACTAAGATTCATGGAAACACACTCTGACTTCCTTTAGATGTTAAATTGTTGTTTTCTTCTTGTATTGTGTATGTGTACCATCTTTTCATTGAAACTTCCATTGCCTCAGTTTCCACAAGAAGGATTATTTCATTAACTTGTCTGATGTTGACTCCATTTACCCAATGGTAGCAGTCCTTTACATTTTCAACCCGCAATAAATCATAATCAATTAAGAGTCATGGAGTTAGCCGTCTAATTGAGTTTTTACTGAAAATCATAAGTTACCTTGAGAGAACCCTCTCAGAATGAACAGGGTAATATTTAGTCCAAAATTGGTTGAAACAATTACTCTAAGTTTTCAGGTGGAGCAGCCCATCAGTACCAATTTAGAGATAACAGAAAGTGTCTCTGGTTTTCTCCTATCAAACTTATTTATCAGCCTTTGAGTGAAGTTTGCATAAGAGAACACTCTTTCATGTTTCAAATGGATGAACTACCAATTCTTTGCTTCACCCTCAAGGTACAATGTTGTCAATATCAACAACCTCTTTTTCCGCTACTGGGTGTAGCTGGAAGAAATTATCTAACTCCTTCATCCAAGATTTTTACTGTGCTTGTGGATGATTTATATAATGTAGGCAAGAAGAATCTATTATGTATATGCATTCTTCTTCTATTGCTATTGCGAGATCTCCAGTTTTATTTGATTTGGATAAATTGTTGGAGAGTTAGGTTCTCCTTGAATGATCTTGATTGAGATTTTTACTCTACAAGATAATTACTCAGAGTCGCATGCTCTGAGTATCACCCATCTCCATGCCATTCATCTCCTTATACAAGGAAAGTGGACATATAAAAGTGTTGTGGAGCTCTTTGCATTGCCTATTGTTTATGTTGTTGATAGGAAGTGATTGGAACTTCGTCATTATGAAACCATATTAGGGTTTCTCTTTGCCTTCCCAGTCTCATTTATTTAGTCTCTGTGGAGAGAGATTTAATAGATATAAAGAGAAGTGTGGAAAAACTTAATCCTTCCACCATTGAAGACTTCTTTCTTTTCTGCTTCTTCTTCTTATTCTTTTGATGTCATGAAATGCCCATGAGCTGAGCCAAAGATCATGCTCTGATACCACTGTAATATCCCAAAATGGGAAATACAAGAATATATAACATCTACAACATTCCAAATAATGCAAAACATGAATATAATTGAAATCTTGAAAATGCCGGAAATATGCTGCAACTGGAAATTATATCAAGACATTATAATCATGAGCAGAAATAGCTAAGTCATATCATTATAAGCAACAGAAAATATAAAGCACACAGTGCTCCAAAAAAGATGCACTCAAGCCAACAAGTAGTGGCTGAAACACACTAATGAAAACTAGTATTGGGAATTTTGCATTACTACTGTTGCTAATGCTGGAAATTGTTGCTACTAGGAAGAAGAACCATGTGCGGGAGGCTACTGGAGTGCTCAGAAAATTCTGGGATTTTAACCACAGACTCTACTCAATAAACCCAGAAAAACACAGACATTAAAGAACTTTTGAGGTCTAAAATGGGCCTCCTAATAAAAATGTACAACCAAAATAAACTTTATAGGAACCAATAGGATTAAAGATGATGATGTCAACCATGGGGGATGATTCACCCTTTTTGGCATAAAAGGGTAAAAATATTAAAAAATAATAAAATAATAAAACTACTTTTTCAACTTGTATTTTCAACTTATCTCCATGTGGGTTTACTCAAATTTCAAGTGGGAGTACTCGTTGGATGAAAAATTTAATTCCTCATCCGAGGAGTACCCATGTTGCATACTTTCAAAAGACTTTGCTACATGAAAAATGAGAAATACATGAAAAAACATGATTGAAATCACGTTTTTAATTTATTTCTCATTTTTCATGTAGTAGAGTCCATAGAAATTATGAAACATGGGTACTCCTTGGATGAGGAATCAAATTATGCATCCAACGATTATTCTCACTTGACATTTGAGTAAACCCACATGGAGATAAGTTGAAAATACGAGTTGAAAAAGTATTTTTTTATTTTTTCCCTCTAAAATTTGATATTGTAATCTAATATTATTTTATTATTTCCACTATTATTTTATAATTTCCTTAGGAGCCCCATTTTAGACCTCAAAATTCCCCTAATGAATGGTTCGGCCAAAATTTAACTTTGGGTTTTCAACCCTTTTTGGGTTACCAACTGCACCCCTGCTAACTGACCACACACTCCTCCTGGGTAACTGCTGTGTTGGGGATGAACTGATGATATAACTACTGAAATAGCACCCAATCATATCAATACATGAAGGGATGATCCCTTCTCTATATTCTCAAGCTAGAAACTTGAGATCTAGCTCCTGCTTCCTCGGCTCAAGTTGCAACTGCAAATTGCACAACTGCTGGAATGGACTGTGCTGTCAAGGAGGCCAAAGTTGTAACCCGCTGATGGATGATGAAATATAGTTGATAGCTGATATAAATAATCTCAGCAAAGTGAGGGAAAGACCCCTCACAGGATTCCAAGCTGAAATACTTGGAACTTCCTTCCTCCCCTAGATCTTCCTGATTGGACTGTGTAATTCCTAAAGGAAATTTTGCTGCATGGAGGTGTAATATGATGGCCTCATGCCGGATATAACAATGCTACTCCTGGAATACTGAAATGGAAGTGTAAGGTGAATGGAAGAACCCTCCATCAGTTTCCTAGTTGAAATGCTAGAAACTACCTTCCTCCTCTCAAACCCTAAGACAAGAATGCATAATTCCTGAAGATTTATATGCAGAAGAGAGGGGTTGAATGTGGCACCAATTCCAGATGATAAATAACTGCTCAAAATAACCTTCCCATATTATGCACGCAAATTCCCCCACAGGTAACAGTGGGATTCCTGCTCGGGAACACCCTATGCTAAACAACACCGTAGACTTAGGTAAACAGTTGAAGCATGCAAAGAATTTAAAATGAAAATACAATATCAAATTCCAGACTCCTTTGCTTTGCTGACCTCATCTTCCTTATATGGTTGTGATCCTTCCCTAGCCTTGGCCCACCTCATAACTGCGCTGCACATGTGGCCACTAGTCTCCATGAAGACTGTGCTGTCTCTCCATGATCTCCATGATCTCTACAATTAATATCCACTCTCTCCATCATATGTGCATTTATTGCAACACTTCCTCCATCATTGCATCATTAATTCTCTATGATTTTACTTTTACTCCACTATTTCCATCATCTTCCTCATTATTCTCCATGACTTCCACTCTCCCTTCATTAAATAGATGCTCCACTATTCCATAATGTTGCTCCACTACCTAACTAACCCACATTAACTCAAAAAAAATGGATTTTATTCATCTATGGGGCAATGGGTCTCTCCACCCTTTTATTTAATTAAATAATTAAGAAAAATAAGAACTCAAATGTTCCAATTGACTGATGGAAATTTTGGAATATTCCAATTGAATAAAGGTTAGGAGGCTCACAATGCATATAAGGAAGGGGATGGCAGCCATATAAGGCATTCTAAATATTGTTTATGTTTGGTCTTTTATGAATTTCAGTTGTTTAGAGGAGTCTGTTGTGTTGTTTAGAACAAGGGTGTTTCCAGGAAGAAATCCCACCCTCATCCTCGGGGGCCTTCGAGTGCCCACTTAGGAGAGGTTCCTTTGAGCTTCATTCCACCATCTGGCATCATGCCAATATTCAACCATCTTTAGCAGCATAGTATCCTTTAGGAATTTCACAAATTACGATGGTAGTTGCATTGGAGGGTTGAGAACCCAAGGTCTTGAGCTTGTTTTCCAATGAGAAGAGAAACCCTTCATCCTGAAAGCTAGTGGGGAGGAGTATCAACTATTTTATTTTCATATTAGCCACTTCCCAACAATTATTCCATTGTAGAGAATAATTCATCCCTAGGGCTGCATTTTTCATATTGTGTATTTTTGGAAATCCTTTCTTGGTTGTCTTGGAATTGTGCTAGAGAGCCTAGATATCTAATCCTGACATTTTCTTAGAACTATATCAGCATATCCTTGTATTCTTATTTTCTAGCTATAGTTATTCTCAATAAGACTGCGTAGTCATGGCTTTCTGAAATTTTGTGTAGCAACAATATTTCATGTTTGGGTGTATTGGGTAATTGGAGGCTTGTTTTGCCTAGCTTGAATGTATTTTTCCTCAACATATTGTACTCATTTATGCTATTATAAATAATGAAATGGCTCAATGATTTTCTCATGTTTTGATGTATTGATATTTAATGAAATTTCCAGTTTTATGTTCAATATTACTATTTTTCCTGTTTGGGAATATTACAGTGGTATTAGAGCATAATCTTGGCTCAGCCTGTGGGGCACAACATCTATAACATCTGGAGAAATGGATGAAAAGGAGTTCCAAAAAATTCTTCTCCAGACTATGCAATATATTCCCAAAGAAATCAAGGATATGAGGGTATAAATCCAAAAGGAATCCCCTAGGGGGGTTTCAACAAGGAAAGAGTTCAGACACCTCACATTATTGGTGTGAGAAACCAACATTACAACCAGTTGCACAACGCTCCACCATGCCTACATTCCTAGCAGTGGGAAATGAGGTAGGAGGGAAACAAGAGGAGGAGACTCTTGGTGATTATTTCCTAGAATATGAGTCTCAGTCCCAGTGGTCCAAGGAGCATCTAAAATTCCAAGAGTTTTGTTGGATCAAGGATAATAGAAGACCTAGTAATCACAATAGAGGTGGAGAGCATCATCACTCAGTAATTTATCAAGGTTAAAGAAAGAACTCACCGAGGTAACCACAAAACTACTTTGGAGTTTAGGATCTAGCCCTCCTAAACTCAGAGAGGGCTCTCTCTGTATGATTTAACTTTGCTGATTATATTTTATTTTAGGCTAGTTATATAGGGAAAATTGGTTTTGGGTTTTTATTTGATTTGGTGTGGAAATTACTTAATTAGATGGATAGTTATAGATCTATATCCCATTGAGAAAATGGAGTCAATGTGTCAAGCAGTCATATCGGGATCAAGTTCTAAAGGGAAATGCTTACAGGACAAGATAGTTGAGTTACTTCAGATCTTCAAGGCTGATGGTGAAATGGTTTTGATCAGGATAAGGAGAAATTAAGGGTTCTTAAATCCGGATTAGGAGTGAAAAGGAAGAGGTCAATCGAAATTAGGGAGAAATTAAGGGTTCCCTAGTCTGGATATCAGTAGAAAACATTTAAATGATAATCAGTCAAAACAGAGTTCTTTTAACAAATTCTGAAATACAATTCCTAATTTATCATTTAGATTTAGAAAACATTCATGAATATATGGAAAACATAAGAAAATTTATAAGATTACAAGTGAAATACTTCACTGCAGTGGCCCAACACATGAATCTTGTAATATGATGCTTTATTTCCTGTGATCTAGCCTGCTAACTTGAAATTCATAAAAAAAACCTTAGGTTCAGAATATTATAACTACATAAATGTTCAACAATTAATCCCAAATCAATACTTCAAATGATGAAGTATTTATACAAATTATAAACTAGAATATCTTGAAAAAATATCAAGATTGGTTTACAAATATATCAAACTATATTACATAAATAAAAATTAAATAAATGATACTCAAAACTAATGAATCTATTTGGCACTATATTTATGGATTGATGGTGAAAAAGAAGAGAAATTCGAATTTGATAGCAACTCTTAGATGATGATGAGGTTTCCAAGTCACTAACTACCTCCTTCCTTTGTCCATTTTTCTCCAAGAATTCTGCAAAATTGTGGTCCAGTGATACCTTTTTATATCTCAATCCGAGATATATATGTAAAAAGTGAAAGATTTTATTGTAGATAAATATGTTATTGAGATAAAAATCTCTCATTTTCCTAAATCCCTTCTCCAGTCGTTCACAATAGGCTCTACAAAAAGATGTATAAAACAAAACTTTGCACAATCCGAAAAATAGGCTATGAAGCTGTACATGTATCTCAGGCAAAAAGTGAGATAGGATTTTGTAGATTGGCCTCTTAGGAACATGAAACTCCTCTAGTTTTTTAAAATTCATCTTGTATTTTCCACAATAGTTTCTGCAAAACTATGACTTAAACAAGAAATTTCTGGAAAATGTCCCTTCCTGCTATGTTTTTATCTTTTAGCCTTATTGTTCTTTTAACTGTTTTTACTTTTACTTTGGATCAAATTCATTCTTGCTGGTGAAAGTTTTTTCATCTCTATTTAACCATTACTGCCTCCGTGTTTACTTTTACTATTTTACCTTGACTGCTCTGTTACATTTTCACTTTTACCTTTTACTGTAAGATTGAGTAAAATATGTCCTAGAGAGTTTCCGATGGAAATGTTTTCATCCTTTGTTCTGACCACTTGTGAATTTTTTTTTCTCTTTGAGTAAATTATTTATTTATGTTCTGTTTCTTGGAATCTTTCGTTTAAGGAAAATCATTTGAATTCATTTCCTTGTGAGTTTTTTGGAATAAACAGTTTGAACTAGTATCAACTATTTTTCCAAATTCTCCTTCTGTTAATAACTTGTAAAACAAAACAAAAGTTAATGAAACAGAGGCTTGAAGGGAAGCAAATAGTGGATTTAGGGAAATGGAAATTCAGTGAAATGAGTTCTAGCCACAGTAGGGGGCTTTTGATTCGGGCGGCAATGATCTTTCCGGTCTTTCTTTTGCAAATTCGCAGTTTAACATAATAAGTTATGGAAAGAACAGTGGGTTTTAGATGACACAGTAGATTCATTATATTGGATTTACCACATAGTGCAGGGTTCAGATAGGTTTTAGCATAGTGGCATCGGGGGTTTTTATATTGGATTATGTCCTTTAGCGCAGAATGGAATGGTAACTTGTCGCAGTGGATGAATTATTTAACACACTATGCATGGGGTAAACCAGTGGTTTATCACACAATGAAATGGTGGTTTTCGCATCAAGCAAATATGGTAAGTGGAAGTTGAAGGATTGATGCGATCCAACAGAAATATGACGCGTGGAGGTGATAGAAACCTTGAAAACCATGCTTTTCGCAAGCATTGGGTTGGTTAACCATCATGCAATGAAACATGCGATAGGAAATATCCACCATTAGATATAGCGGGTGAAAGCGAATGGCTAGGATGACATGATGAAGTTGCAACATCAAATGGCATGGGGCCAGGTGATTTCAATGGTGCGGGAGATTATTTTGTATTAAATTAATGTTTAATACATAATCGGGGTTTATTATGATAGGCGTAGGTTAATTTATTAACAAATGGGATGCGAGTAAATATGATACTATAACTCACAAGGGTAATATATAGTGGGACCGGGATATATAACATGTGGGGAATATTACACCATATGTTAAAATAAAAATATGGGTTTGAAATATTATATATGCGGGAATTATATTAATACGGGATAAAAGGTATATAAAAGGAGTTTATACGTTATGTTGGTGTTAAAAAATTTAATGAATGAAGGAAATAAAATACACTTAGTATACTGTTAAAACATAATTTTAGGTGGGATTTTCATAGTGGGGGGCCAATGTTTACATTTAACACTTGAAAACTTAGGAGAAGTGCATTTTTAGGGGTATTTTACTTTTCCAAAGGTGAATATGCATTTTGACTTAGGAAAAGGGGTTTTAGTAGGGTAAAATGAGTGATGTTAAGGGAAAAGGGTTTTTTATGAAGGGGAAGGGTTTCAATGAGGTGGAATCCAATACCTTGGTGCCACTCAGTCATTAAGATGTGGGTCTAGTCCCACCAAAAGTCAGAGAAATGCTCTGAGTCTTTATGACTGAAGGATTTAGTACTGGAACATATTGTGGGGAGGGAAATTAATAATATACCAAATGATGTTTATCCATGCTTGTGAAACTGCTTTATTCGTACCAATCATTTATTCTACCATTTTTTTCCTTTATTTGGGTGCATTTTGGCTTGCAGGCCATTTTTATTTTCCTTTTAACAACAAACTATTTAATTCTAACCTTATTACTTCCAAGGGATCAGATTAAACTGTTGAGCTCCTTATTATTCTCTACCTAACTACTGATCTGCCAAGATTAAACTATTTGACTAGATCTGTGTTCTCTATCTAACAACATGAAATTTAAAGCATGAAAAATTCCACATTAAGATATTTGACTTATCATGGATTATGGAATTTTTAAACAAGATGCACATAATATTATTTTTCAAAAGTAAAATAATAGTAGTGGCATTTAAACGTGCAACACTTTCATGATCTATTTTGGTGGGGTTCATGTTTGATATTATTTTTTGATCGTTGTTTATTTTTGTCCTTTGGTTATTTCTTTAGGACATACCCTCTTCACATTTTTAAATATGGGAATACATTTGCAGAAAGTAAAGGTATGTAAAATATTTCAATATTTTAACAGAGCCATTTCAAACTTATGAATCCTATTATTGTAAGACCCTAATAGTGGCTTCAAATGGGGATGGTATCTCCTTGTGAGATGTCAAGGACACCGTCGACTAGTAGCCTGATCCATTGGGCCAATCCCAAACATGCATATTCTGTGATTGAAAACTCTTAAAATGAATTTACACCTTTTTTTGCAAACTGAAATATGATCTGAGACTAAAAGGTGTTGCAACCTTCAAACCAAACTACTAAATCATCAATATCTTAGGGCCTTTTCCTTGGCTTCAAATATTAATGAATTATTTCAAAACAGCTAAAAACTGAAAATTGAAATAAGCTGAAATCCTACCTACTTACTCTAATTAGCTGTCCAATTGATGGTTAGGTAAAATGAAACAACCAATGCAACCGTTCAAGCATTATGGACTTTGATATATTTTCTTTCATTTGCTTGTTGATTATCAAAACTGTAATTCTAAAACCTATTAGAAACTTGTCAACAAATGATAGGATAAGGAAATACTTGATTTCCTTTGTTGACTCTAGAAACTTTTCAAAAGGATATTCCAAGATATATACACTAATGTTTAACTTATCTAAACAAATGTACATCTGTTCTAGAGGGCCTCCATGCCATGAAACTAAAATTTTATTTTCATCTTTATCTCCCTGAAAACTTTCAGGTAAGGTTTCTAATGCTATTCCTACTGATTGTAATGTTTGACAGCTGAAACCTTTATCATCTTGATTTTGAAACTCATAGTTATTTAATGGAAGTATGCTTTGAATGCATTCAATATCCAACATATCTTCTATTGGATCATGAAAAACTTGGGAAAATTGCTGTAACCTATGGCCTATAGAATTCCATGGGACTTCATAAACTTCAACAAGTTGCTCATCCTTCTTTAGATATGTTATACCACACTTCGTTTAAAATAAGAAATGATTCAAAACATAGTGGTATGGAACTTTCTTGTGTCATTTGATCAGATTTTTCAATAAAATTTGATAACTGTAATTGTGAAACTGAAAAATCTTGATCAAGAGTTTCATTATCTTCTTTTTTGTCAATAAAAATACCTAAATATCGTTGATTATTGATGGCTTTAAAGTTGTTTCTAATAAACTGAAATGAAGCAAAACAAAGAGGTAAAGAACCTTCACTTATTTTCAAATTTTGTACTCTTTCTTCCTTACTCTCATAGTTGATCTGCATTAGTTGATTACTATCTTCAATCTGCTGAAACCACATTTCTTCATCCTCCAAACTATCTTCTGATTGCTCTATAAGGTTAGCTTGAATTTGGAGAGAATAATTGTCATCATACTGATTATATTTGGGCACATCATTAAATGAAGGAAGATCATCAAACACACACATTAGGTCAGTTAATTATTCTTTTACATATTGATTTATAGATCCATTTTCTGATCTATGGTAGTTTGAATTAGCAAGAAATTGTTCATGGCTATCAACCTCTTCTATTTCTTCAATAAGTGTATCATGGTGATTTTGAACAAAAAATCCATCTTTCATAGTGATATTTCATGTGATTTCATCTAGTTTTCTTACCAAAAGGCTGAGTTTTACCTCTACAATGTTTTTCTTCTCTTCTTCTTCTTTCAACTTTTCCTTTCTGATTTGCAGATTAAATTCTACATCAACTGCAATGTTCTACATTTTTACATGTGTTTCTGAATCTCTTTCTCTTAACTGAAATTCTATTTCTGGATCAAAGGCACTTGGATAATGCAAGAGAGTTGAATCATGAGGAGGTCTAATATTTTCTAGTATTGAATAATAAACTTGATTAAATCTATCAGAAAATTGTTGTATTGTTTCATTTGGATGTATTTTTAATTGATTATATTCTTCTATGATCAAAAAAAGATTGAATTTAATTATCCATTTGTCAAGAAAAAGTTTGACAAATTGCTAGAAATTTGAGATGCTTGCATTAGGCAGATTCTTGAACCAACTCTTTATTATATTTTGCAAAGAAAGAGAAAAAAAGTATGATTCTAACATCATCTTCATCAATCTCAAAGAGGTCCAGATAATTCTCAAAACCTTGAATATGTTTTTGGGCAATGATGTTATTATTTTCTCCATCAAACCTGGGAAGAAATTTGTAATAGTTATCAAGGAAATCATGGAGTATAGGAAATAAAATGAGGGGCTTATATCTATCAGGAACTTTACAAGGTACAAGAATATGCACAAGTATTGTAAGATGATCATCATAAGATTCAGAAGAAAGCTACTCGAAGGGATTAGGAGAATTAGTATTTACAATATTTAAAGGAAAATAATTAAAAACTAATCTAAGATCTTCTCTAAAATACAATATACATTGAAAAAAATTCTTAAGGAGAAAGAACATGATGTCTTGGATTGTAATCCAAGTTAAAAGCCCGATATTTCCATATTGTTCTTTCAGGTTAATTCCTCCAGTGGAGTTTTTATTGTGAAATTGATTTGGAGTCGCCAGGTGGATGATTTTAACCTTTGCGTGCCTGATCACTGTCCACCATCATAGATCAGATCTGAACCTGCAAAATATTTCTGAATAAAATGTTAGTTTTTTTCCAGTGGAGTCGTCGATATGTTGTCACTCAGTAATTTCTCAAGGGTAAATAAAGAACTCACTGAGGTAACCACAAACCTACATTGGAGTTTAGGATCCAACCCTCCTAAACTCAGAGAGGGCTCTCTCTCTATGATTTAACTTTGTTGATTATATTTGATTTTAGGCTAGTTATATATGAAAAATTGGTTTTGGGTTTTGATTTGATTTGGTGGGGAAATTACTTAGATGGATAGCTATAGATCTGTATCCCATTGAGCAAATGGAGTCAATGTGTCAAGCAGTCAGATCAGGATCAAGTTATAAAGGGAAATGTTTATAGGGAAAGATAGTTGAGTTACTTCAAATCTTCAAGGTTGATGGTGAAATGTTTTTTATCTGGATAAAGAGAAATTAAGGGTTCTTAAATCTGGATTAGGAGTGAAAAGGCAGAGTTCAATCGAAATTAGTGAGAAATTAAGGGTTCCCTAGTCTATATATCAGTAGAAAACACTTAAATGATAATCAGTCAAAACATAGTGCTTTTAAAAAATCCTGAAATAAAATTTCTGATTTATCATTTAGATTCAGAACACATTCATGAATATATGGAAAACATAAGAAAATTGACAAGATGACAAGTGAAATACTTCACTGCAGTGGCCCAACACATGAATCCTGTAATATGATGCTTTATTTCCTGTGATCCAGTCTGCTGACTTGAAATTGATAAAAAAAAACCTTAGGTTCAGAATATTATAACTACAGAAATGTTCAAAAATTAATCCCCACTCAATACTTCCAATTATGAAGTATTTATACAAATTCTAAACTAGAATATCTTGGAAAATATCAAGATTGGTTTACAAATATCTCAAACTGTATTACATAAATAGAACTTAAATAAAGGACACTCAAAAATAATGAATCTATTTGGCACTATATTTATGGATTGATGTTGACAAAGAAGAGAAATTTGAATTTGATAGCAACTCTTAGTTGATGATGAGTCTTCCAAGTCACTAACTACCTCCTTCCTTTGTGCATTTTGCTCCAGAAATTCTGAAAAATTGGAGTCGAGTGATACCCTTTTATATCTCAATCTGAGATATATATGTAAAAAGAGAAAGAGGTTATTTTAGATAAATATGTTATTGAGATAAAACTCTCTCAGTTTCCAAAAATTCTTCTCCAGTTTTTCACAATAGGCTCTACAAAAAGATGTTTAAAACATAACTTTGCACAGTCCGAAAAATAGGCTGTGAAGATCTGCATGTATCTCTCACTCTGTAATACCTGTGTAAAAAGTGAGATAGTTTTCGTAGATTGGCCTCTTAGGAACACAAAAATCCTCTAGTTTTCAAAATTCATCTTGGATTTTCCACAATAGTTACTACAAAACTATGACTTAAACAGGAAATTTCTGGAAAATGTCCCTTCTTGCTCTGTTTTCATCTTTTAGCCTTATTGTTCTTTTAATTGTTTTTACTTTTACTTTGGATAAAATTCATTTTTTCTGGTGAAAGTGTTTTCATCTCTATTTAACCATTACTTCCTCCATGTTTACTATTATTGTTTTACCTTGACTGCTCTGTTACCTTTTCACTTTTACCTTTACAGTAAGATTGAGTAAAATATGTGTTGGGAAAAATACTGAGAGGGGGGGGGGGGGTGAATCAGTATTTACTGCATACTAAAAAATTTTCACTTTTTCATTCCTTAAAACCCATACGCTACTTTCCTTATGTAAACTCGCGTATACACGCGGATATCTTTCATACAACTCGCGTATACACAGAGATCTAATTATGTCATTAATTCTTCACTTATATCATTCCCTCATTTATTCATCAGATGTTCAATAAACAATAAACATGTGTAGTAAGAACAGAATAAACCATCACACAAAGCATCACACATGAACACTGGGATTTTAGGTGGAAACCCAAGTCGGGAGAAAACCACCGCTGCAGTTGCTCAGCCTTCAATATTTTATTATATAGAAAACATCGTACAACATATGTACTGGCACAGACTCATACCAGTACGCAGGCACCCACCTGCGCTCGTTTACCAGCCTCTCCTGGAAGGGAGCTACGACCCCCTGATCTCGTTTACCAGCCTCACCTGGAAGGGAGCTACAACCCCTTGACTGAAGGCTACGACCCTCAGCACCTCTATGGACCATGTTTCATCAATTTTCACACTGGATCCAACACTTCCTTTAGAACACAACTTGCAGGCCACATTACATCATATTTTCAGACTGGACCCACTCCATACTTTTAAGCACAGTCAAACATGAAACTGATACATATAACTCACTGACAGATATCAGTAAACCATCAGAAAAGATCAGACATTTCTTACCACAGACTTTATCAAACCCTAGTTTGCATACGCGCTTTACTTTCTCTAATATCGCGTATATACGCGCTTTCGTTCACATCAACCAACGTATACTTCTGTACAAATTGCAGAATTAATTTCACTGCGCATACGCACTTTCTCTTCAGCGAAGCCGCATATATACGCACTTCTTCTGCGGAAAACTAGCGTATGGTTCTTCAGACATTTAGGTCAATGCAATTCTTCAGAACATACATATCACATAGATTTTACCCTTTGCATCAGACAGATGTTTGCCTCATCTCAGATCTTGATCATTCCATAAACAGATGTAGCAAATACAAATACATTTCAGATCTAGATTCCCTTCTTCATAATTTTCTTCATAGGTGCTTCATGCATTCAGATCTATCATTCAACTGTAACCCTTTCCATTCAGATATACTTCAGAGAGAAGTATTCATTCAAGCTCAGACATCTTGCACCCACACTCATGATTTGCGCAATGAATTTCTTCTCTTTATATAGGTTTAGCCTTTTTCAATATCATGAGCCAAAACCACATTACTTCCGATGGTATTCCTGGACGGGGTCATTTAGACGAATCATTACCCAATACAATGGGTCAATACCATGGTGGTTACCCCTGGTTTTGCACTTTATGAGTGCTTTTTCTCATACGCGACTTGGCACGTTATTACCCGCGTGCATACGCGACTTCTCCTAGACAAATCCGTGTATGCCTTGAGACATACTCTTTTCATCATAGATCTAGCACATATTACCTTCTGTACTCTCTGTAGATACATCAGATTTACATCTTTTAATAGGTTCATCAAGACATATTCTATCAAGCATAAATTCATCAAGTGGGTTGCCATTCAAGGACAACACTCTATCAAGTGGGTTGTCATCAAGGACAACACTCAGCATCATATTGCCAACAAACATCATATCACATCAGATTTACATCATTTACCAAGTCCATCAAGTCAAGAATAACTTCATCAGGTGGATTTCCATCAAGGACAACATATGCCAATAATCTCATATCTTCATCTTCGTTAAGTGGGTTGCCATCAAGGACAACACTCTGCATCATGTTGCCAACAATATCCCCCTTTGGAATTGATGGCAACCACGATGGTGTTTTATCACCACAACAGATAGACACCATGTCACTCTCCCCATTCTTAGACACCATTCTTTCTCTTCATTCAAACACCATGTCACTCTCCCCCTTTGACATCAAGGGCAAAGGGCGGATCAAAACCAACACACTCTCCCCCTTTGTTCCTCATGTAGAAGGGCGTTGTAGATCTGATGTGCACTGAAATTATCATGCTCCTCCTGAGTTCATGCTGAAAGTTCATCCATATGTTTTAATGAAGTACATGAATCTATGACCTTCCTATCACCAAGGACTCATACTTACATCAAAGATCCAACCAAGTGGATTTACATATGAGACTCAAATACCCAACCAAGTGGGTTTACACATTTCAATTCAACTACCCAACCGAGTGGGTTTACAAATTTGACTCAGCTACCCAACCAAGTGGGTTTACAAATTTTTGGCAAGTCCTTACATGACTAAATATTACAATTTTACATTATGGGTCTCAACAAGACCTTTTCATCAAAATACAAATATGACCATTTATGACCAAGACCAGAAAAACCTCAAGAGAAATCATATATCAGAACCACCATAATGCCAACAATGCATTATACTCAGCAAGACTAGGGCTCCCCTTGAAAATGTGCATCGAACATCCTTTCCATATGACTAAGGCTCCCCCTTAGTTTGTGCATCCTGAACACTTTCAACCAATCATCAAGGCATCTTTAAAACATCAGAGATTGAAACAATATTATAAGAGCTGGAACATTACCAGAGATACCAGAGATACCAAAAAGCACCGCAGCTGTGCTGAAGAGAGCTGACCCCAAACAGAAATTTGTCAGCAATCAGACATACGCGGTTTTCTGTGCATGAACTTGCGTATATACGTGACTGTGTTTCAGGAAATCCACGTATCCAATACCATCTTCTATACTTTAACAAGATCTGATCCTCTGTGAGAAAAATACAATGTTCAGCTTATTTTTGAGATATTTGAATGCTTCCCTGGAATACAGATAGATAGAGCAGTGTAGTTGTGTCTTCAAGCGTCATCCAACGGTTGTAGCATAAGCACATTAGTAACCAAGCCTTCAGCTTCTTTGCAGCATCAATACATTCTTTCCAAGAGAAATTATCACACCAGAACAACATCTTCAAATATGTGTCAAGCAATCATCCATGTGGTCCAATATCATCATGATCTTTAAGATTTAACATGAAGTAACATATGTAGGGAGAAGATTTCAACCATAGTAACAAACTCTGCATGATCTATTCTTATCTCCGAATTATAAGACTTTCATCTTAGCAACGAATACTTTTCAAAAAACAAATAGGACTCATCCATTATCTTCAACATAAGAAACCAAGTATCATATCATCATAATTTAGAACTGAGAAACTAAGCTGATACTAAGTCAATAATACAATTATTAACAGTCAGACTGATGCTCCCCCTGAACCTCTACTCTTGATCTTCAGCTGTCATCCCAATTCTCTTATCATAAATGCATACGCGACTGTGTCTGCTGAAACTCGCGTGTATACGCTACTTTTGTTCATCTAACCCACGTATGGAAAGTGAAGCATAGAAATTTTTCACATTCCTTCATCTCCCCCTGAATTTGTCCTTCTTGTACCTGTCTTCTTCATATCAGATGCTCTGTCAGAAATACATATAACCAGAATAATCGAATCAACCATGAGAGTCATCATTCATTGCTCCCCCTGTGACGATTCATTACTAAATCTGATAATGTATCCCACATCATTCCTGCAGTCAACAAGAGAAGTAAGCTTCAGAGGCGGATGACTGCAGTAGGGTCAGAATTCCCTACGTTTCTGATTGGTCCTCCTTCTTTTTCCAAATTTTCTTGAACTTCCTAACTGTGTGCTGAAAATTGTCCACTTTCTCAGATATGTTCAACCTGCATTCCTTTTCTACATGTCCATACTTGTTACAATAATAACATCTCATGTGTCCAAAGAAATAAGCATAAGAATCATAATGAGTATTTCTAATCTTCCTCCTTTTACAATCAGCTGCTTTATGTCCATACTTGTTACATGAAAAACAATATCCCTTGAAGAAACCAGAGTACCTTTCTATGTAGGAACTGTTTGTTTGAGGCTGAAATGATCTGCTCCTGCAATTTGCTGCAACATGCCCATAATTATGACATTTAAAGAATTCAACATTATTGACTGATTTCTTTTGAGATTTCATCATTGTTGGTTGACCTTTTGTCTCTTTCAAAACTTCAGGTTTTGCATTGACATCCTCTGAATTTTTAGCACTTCCTTGTGAGCTAGATTCTCCTTTAACAGTTTCATGGAAACCAAGACCAAGTTTGATAGCAGGAGACCTTTGATTACTCAGAATATTGTCCAAAATATTAGTACTATCTTGAAACCTAAAAATTTTAACCTTTTCTTCTAATTTACCTTTGAGAATGTTTACCTCAACCTCCAAGGCTTGACATTGCTTTGTCATGCTTTCTTCTTTCCTTCTTCCATCTTCTACTTGATCCTTTAGATTTAGAATCTCTTCTTTCAACCAATTTTCGTTTTCTTCACATGTTTGTTGCAGCTCTTCATTCTTCTTATTTGATTTTTCCAGATCTTCTTTGAGAGAGATGGTTTCTGCTTCAAGGCCTTCCTTTTAAAATGGTTGTAGACGTTCCTCATTCTTCTTACTTGATGCTTCAAGATCTGCTTGCAGAGAGATGATTGCAGCTTCAAGTCCTTCATTCTTCTTGCTTGATTTTTCGAGATCTGCATTTAGATCGTTGATTTCTGCTTCTAGTCCTTTAATTCAATTGGATGCATAAGTATGAAACCTTTGATACTTATCCACCTGTCCATTCATCATTTCTATTTGTTTTTCCATTTGAGAGATCATCTCTTTGTAGATAGTTTCTTGCTTATTAGATGAACTTTGTAGTTCTTCAACTTTAATCTTGAGAGCTTCTTCTAGATCCACAAATTTACTTTCACTATCTTCACTATTGTTTGGACAAAGAAGATTATTACAAGGACCCCAATCACTACCTGATTCATCTTCTTCAATTTATGCTATACATGTTTTCTGAGATGTCTCCTTGCTTCGAGTAGCCTTCTTCTTTTGCTTCTTTGCCATGAGCACTTTCAGATCATGGTCAGAATCTTCTTCATCTTCACTTGACACTTCATCATCATCTTCATTTGCATAATAACTCTTCCTCTTTTCAAATTGTTTCCCTTTACCACGTTTTTCTCTATAAGGACATTTAGCAGCATAGTGACCAACTTTTCCACACTCAAAACATTTGAAGGGAAGCTTATCTTTGAATCTTCCAGTACCTAGTTGGAGTTTTCTCACAAAATTCGCTTCTTCTTCTTCGGATATATAGCTGGTTTCTTTGACAACTTCCTTTTATTTTCCTTTTGCAGATACCTTAAAAGCAGCTTCTTTGATTTGAGAAGGACCTCCTTGTCTCATTTCAAAAGCAGTCAGAATACCATGTAATTGAACAATAGTAAGAGTTTGCAGATCTTGCCTTTCTTCAATAGCTAAAACTTTAGAGTCAAATTTTGAAGTCAAGGATCTTAAGACCTTTTCCACCAGAGTAGTATCAGTTATGGTTTCACCCAAATTTCTCATTCGATTTACAATATCGTCCAGACGTAGGAAGAAATGGGCAATACTCTCATCACTATGCATCTTCAAATTTTCATATTCAATTCTAAGAGTTTAGAGTTTTGCACTTTTTACCTTTGTATCTCCTTCATAACTCAGAATGATTTTGTCCCATATTTCTTTTGCTGAATTTAGCTGCATCACTTTAGCAAATTCTAGTTCAGACATGCTTCCTAATAAGACATTTACTGCTTTGGCATTGATTTCATACTTCTTCCTTTCTGCTGCATCAGTAGGAATACTTGCCGGGTATTGATAACCTTCTTCCACGATTGCCCATACATCTGCACCAATACTTTGCAGATATGCTTTTGTTCGTACCTTCCAGAATATCAGATTGCTTCCATTGAATAGAGGTGGCTTTATATACATTACTCCTTCAAGACTTCCCATTGCGACAGATCTCCTTCAAGCGATCAAGCTTCTGCATAAGAACCTGCTCTGATACCAATTGTTGGGAAAAATACTGAGAGGGGGGGGGGCTGAATCAGTATTTACTGTATACTAAAAAAATTTCACTTTTTCATTCCTTAAAACCCATACGCTACTTTCCTTATGTAAACTCGCGTATACACTTGGATATCTTTCATACAACTTGCGTATACACAGAGATCTAATTATGTCATTAATTCTTCACTTATATCATTCCATCATTTATTCATCAGATGTTCAATAAAAAGTAAACATGTGCAGTAAGAATAGAATAAACTATCACATAAAGCATCACACATGAACACCAGGATTTTAGGTGGAAACCCAAGTTGGGAGAAAACCACCGCTGCAGTTGCTCAGCCTTCAATTATTTATTATAGAGAAAACATCGTACAACATATGTACTGGTGCAGACTCATACCACTACGCAGGCACCCACCTGCGCTCGTTTACCAGCCTCTCCTGAAAGGGAGCTACAACCCCCTGACTCGTTTACCAACCTCTCCTGGAAGGGAGCTACGACCCCCTGATCTCGTTTACCAGCCTCACCTGGAAGGGAGCTACAACCCCCTGACTGAAGGGTACGACCCTCAGCACCTCTATGGACCACATTTCATCAATTTTCACACTGGATCCAACACTTCCTTTAGAACACAACTTGCAGGCCACGTTACATCATATTTTCAAACCGGACCCACTCCATACTTTTAAGCACAGTCAAACATGACACTGATACATATAACTCACTGACAGATATCAGTAAACCATCAGAACAGATCAGACATTTCTTACCACAGACTTCAGCAAACCCTAGTTTGCACACACGCTTTCCTTTCTCTGATATCGCGTATATACACGCTTCCGTTCACATCAACCAGCGTATACTTCTATACAAATTGCAGAATTAATTTCACTGCGCATACGCACTTTCTCTTCAGCGAAGCCGCGTATATACGCGCTTCTTCTGCGGAAAACTAGCGTATGGTTCTTCAGACATTTAGGTCAATGCAATTATTCATAATAGATATATCACACAGATTTTACCCTTTGTGTCAGACAGATGTTCGCCTCATCTCAGATCTTGATCATTCCATAAACAGATGTAGCAAATACAAATACATTTCAGATCTAGATTCCCTTCTTCATCATTTTCTTCATAGGTGCTTCATGCATTCAGATCTATCATTCAACTGTAACCCTTTCCATTCAGATATACTTCAGAGAGAAGCATTCATTCAAGCTCAGACATCTTGCACCCACACTCATGATTTGCACAATGAATTTCTTCTCTTTATATAGGTTTACCCTTTTTCAATACCATGAGCCAAAGCCACATTACTTCCGATGGTATTCCTGGACGGGGTCATTCAGATGAATCATTACCCAATACAATGGGTCAATACCATGGTGGTTACCCCTTTTTTTTCACTTTATGAGCGCTTTTTCCCATACGCGACTTGGCACGTTATTACCCGCGTGCATACGCGACTTCTCCTAGACAAATCCGCGTATGCCTTGAGACATACTCTTTTCATCATAGATCTAGCACATATTACCTTCTGTACTCTCTGTAGATACATCAGATTTACATCTTTTAACAGGTTCATCAAGACATATTCTATCAAGCACAACTTCATCAAGTGGGTTGCCATTCAAGGACAACACTCTATCAAGTGGGTTGTCATCAAGGACAACACTCAGCATCATATTGCCAACAAAAATCATATCACATAAGATTTACATCATTTACCAAGTCCATCAAGTCAAGAATAACTTCATCAGGTGGATTGCCATCAAGGACAACATATGCCAACAATCTCATATCTTCATCTTCATTAAGTGGGTTGCCATCAAGGACAACACTCTGCATCATATTGCCAACAATATGTCCTAGAGAGTTGCTGATGGAAATGTTTTCATCCTCTGTTCTAATCACTTTTGCAAATTTGTTTCTCTTTGAGTAAATAATTTCTTTCTCTTATGTTTCTTGGAATCTTTTTTTTAAGGAAAATCATTTTAATTCATTTCCTTGTGATTTTTTTGGAATAAACAGTTTAAACTAGTATCAATTGTTCTTCAAAATTATCCTTCCGCTAATAACCTGCAAAAAAGACAACAATTAATGAAATAGAGGCTTGAAGGGAAGAAAATAGTGGCTTTAGGGAACTAGAAATTTAGTGAAATGAGTTCTATCCACAACAGGGGGCTTTTGATTCGGGCGGCAATGATCTTTCAGGTCTTTCTATTGCAAATTCCCAGTTTAAACATAATAAGTTATGGACATAATAGTGGGTTTTAGATGACACAGGAGATTCATTATATTGGATTTATCGCATAGTGCAGAGTGTAGATAAGTTTTAGCACAGTGGCATCGGGGGTGTTATCACCAAAATAGGACCCTAATAGGCTGCTGATCAGACTACCTCAGTGTAACTATTTCAAACCAACCTTTTAGCCGAGGCTTAGCCTCCTTAGCCTGAGAAGGCTCTCTCAAGGGTTTATGATATTGATTAATGATGATATATATGGCTAACTGTATATTTGTTTTGTGTGTTTGTAGGTTGAAAGATGAAGGCTTGCTACCATTGGGCTATGGAGTCAATAAGTCAGTAGATTCAGTGGCAAGGTTTATGGACATGGAAGCTGAGGAAAATGGGATTTTTAAACAAATATAATTCACTCAAGAACATAGGTCAACACAGTAATTCCATTACTAAAGGAAGTCAGAGCATAGGGTTAATAATTCTGAGTAATAGCAATGGAATCTACTGCTAATGGTTCGAAGGTAATTTACTCACAAAATGTAGAAAAACATAGTCATCTCATTACTAAAGGAAGTCAGAGCACATGGTTGTGAATTCTGAGTAATAGAAAATAATATCTACTGCTAAACACAATAATTCCATTACTAAAGGAAGTTAGAGCAGATGATTTTGAATTTTGAGTAATAGCAATGAAATTTACTGCTAGGGTTTCAAAGGTAGTTTACTCACAAGATACAGAAAAAACATAGTCATCCCATTAATAAAGGAAGTCAGAGCATAATATTATGAATTTTGAGTACTAGCAATAAGATCTACTACAAATGATTCAAATTAACATATAAATCAATAAAACATTAACCCCATGAGAACTCAGATCCATTTAGGAAAACCTCTCTGCATTACTGATTATCTTTCATAGCATAAACCAGCAGCGCGGCCAAAAAGTCTTCAACCCTTTGATAATTAGACCTCTTGTTTCATATATAGCTTTTAAAATATGGATTCTATGATCCATCATCAAGAGAATTCAAATTTCTATTATTGACACCTATTCTAACCATAAAACAGACTCTTAATCGCAATTGACAGCTAACTGTCTCTTTTAGAAGTCCTAATAAAAATAGGACTAAAAATCCTAAAACATGTTTCAACAACCTTATATAAACCTTTAATTCTTCTTTTGCCACCTTCAACCTCATGAGGTCGAATTTGGTGATGCCTCCAGCTTTTTTATGAACCTTGCTATTCCATGACCTAACTGCCCTAGAAACCAGGAAACAGTTTGTTGAAATTTAGCCCTTACCTCCATGCTTGTCCTCCAACACTTTTGCTGGAAGTTTAGAACTTTTTAGACAAGTGACATGTGTTATCACTTCCATATAGCCATTCCCTTCCACCTGTGCAAAATTAAGTCCTTGAAAGAGTGTTAAGAGAGCTTATGTGTCTGCGCTACGAAAATATCAGTTGTTTTCGTAGCGCAGTAACTATGTCTTTGTGAACATCTCTTAACATATAATTTATTCTTCTTTAACACCTAGAACTTCATTTTTGAACCCTTTCCATTCTCTAGCAGCATAAACACTTAAAAAAATAGATGTTTTACCTCTTGAAACCTTAACAAAATGCTCAAAACTGCACCTTCAGCAGTTTCGTAGTGCGCTATGAAACTGCTGTGTATGTCATCTACAACAAACTTTTTCAAAAATCTCAGTTTTTAAAAATTCTTGCACTTTTTCCATGATGTATATAGGCTTTAATAATCAACATATTTCATCCTTGAAGTGTTTTCAAAAATTGAAGTCCTTCTCCACAACAAAACTACATTAAGAAATTATAACTTATTGTTCTAATTTATTTGAAAATAGGTGTTGAAACAGAGATTTTATTTCCTCACCCATAATTTATTTTGGAAACATTAAGGAGAATTTTGGATACCATGATGTATTGAACAAAAACCTATCTTGGTTTTTTTAAATACTTCCCCTACTGCCCAAAAATTGTCTTTGAACAACCTGTATAAAATTGGAAAATCTTGATTTCTGAAACTATGGCTTCCAAGAAAGCCTTGTATCTGCCAACTGGTAACACTTGTGAGAAGCATGAGATAGGTTATTGTAGATGGAGGTTTTAGGAATAAAAAACTCCTTCGTAATTAGAAAATACCTTTTCTTGTCGCCATAAACTTATCATGAAGTTGACTACTAAAAACATAAAACAAAGTTTTTCTCTCAATGACTTTGAGTTGTTTTCGTAGTGCAATTTGTGTGATCAATTTATACCACCTCATATTGAATTTGAAGAGATTGAGAGAGTTTTTTTTATTTCAATATGTTAGGAAGAAAAACCTCTTTCAGGTTTCAAAAATGAGTTTTCAGTTTCTCAGGAACCCCTCTGGAAAAATAGTACTAAAAGCAGAAAAACAGGGTTTTTACTGAAAAAGGTTGTTTCAGCCATTTCGTAGCACGCTATAAAATCAGTGTTTTCATAGTGAAAATCACCCTTTTTGAACTATCTGTGCTACGAAAACATGGATTCCTAGCATGATTGTAAAATTTGACCTTAAACCTAATGTAATGAATTCTAAATGGATGATGGGACCTTTAAACCATGGAATAAGGTTGTTAAACTTTATTTGACAATGAAAATGAGACTCTAACCCTATCACTTAACCCTTTAAGCATGAAATGACCTACAACCTATTTAAGACCATGACTAGAGATGAGGCAAACTTTTAGAGTTTATTGATCATGGAGTGGACCTAGAAGACTTCATTTGAACTTGTAATATGACCTATCCTTTACCAATGACTTAAAATGACTTCTAAACCTCCTTGAAATCATGACCAAAAGTAGATGTGACACAATGATTTTTTGAGAATTTTTGGGTGATAATAGTGGCTCCACTTGGGATAGTGTGCCCCAGTGGTACACTAAGTATCGCTAGCTCCAGTGCTGCTATCCATCCTTTAGAATAAAACTCTGAAAATTTTCCAAGCTTCTCCTCAAGCTTTAATGGCCTTCACCTCGGGCTCAAGCTTGATGATCACTGCATAAGAAAACAATATGTACCTATTGAAAATATTCTCAATCAACTTTGAGCTTATTCACACACTCCTACCTACCATATCAGCTACAATCTCCATTTTTAGCTCAAGGAACATGAAACGTCCAATGAAGCCAATCATTGATCTGATTTGACACTTGAATCTCTTGACTGTGTTTGAAGCAAAAATAAACATAATATTGAAATAACCAAGGCAGCATGTGATATATTTGATCTTCATAATGGAAATATAGTTATAAATCTAGACTATAGAACCTTTCCATGTAGCTAGCTATAGGATTAAAAAATGCATGGTTAGTTTGATGATCATCATAACATTCTATATCTTTGGATGACTAATTCTCAGCCACACAAGATTCCTTTGATATGCTATCCAACTGATTTTCTGAATGATTCCCATAGACAATGTAATTTTCCTCATTATTATGATCATTCTTTGAAGTAGGATGCTGCAAAGTATGACATAAATAATCAACCTTTTTCTCTGCCTGAGGGTTATAAAAATAGTCTTCCAGTATTTCTCCTTGTTTTTTGCAATGATTTCATCTTTTTTATGATCAAAGGACTTGCAAGTCTATTGCATCTCTACATCAATCTCAGAGGATGTAACAAGACTTTCATAAGTAAACTCCTACTGATTTCCATGTTGCATATCATGGGATGTAATCCTTTCTTCTAGGTGTTGAAATGTATTATTATGAAGACCCTCAAAAATTTCTTCATCCATAAATTCATCATCATCATAACAATCCTCCAAATACTGAATAAAACTCAAAGAATGTTTACAGCAATATTTGACCAACAATAAGGAGGAATGGCACTCTTTATACATCTCATATAATTCATCATGAAAATTATCAAGAAAATATAATGAACCATTTGCTAAATATTGATACCAAGACCATGCTTTTCCTTCTAGAGTGGTCATAAACATCTTCATAAGACAGTCTTCAGGGATATGAACCTTAAGACTATGTAGATGCAGATGAAACCTAACCAAATGAAGAGCAACATTGTCTTTCTTTTCATCTTTGAATATTGGAAGATCATCTAACCAATAAACCTTTGGCATAGGGTTTGGAAAACCAGGGATATGAGACCAATTCATAGGAGCATACTTGGAATTTTTTCTTGCAATGGAACTCATCTTGAAACTTCATCTAGCAATTGATCTTCTAGCAGTGGAGTCACCTTCGAATTTGTTATTTGATGTGTGGAGTCGCCAAGGTAGTTTTGTAGCCTCGAACAGATTCTAAGATCCTGCTACCTTCAAGACTTCAGCTTCATAATTTTTGGGAGATGTATATCTTCAGACTCCCGGTAGACGCACCAAAATGTTAACACCAAAATAGGACCCTGATAGGCTGCTGATCAGACTACCTCAGTGTAACTATTTCAAACCAACCTTTTAGCTGAGGTTTAGCCTCCTCAGCCTGAGAGGGCTCTCTCAAGGGTTTATGATATTGATTAATGATAATATAGATGGCTAACTATATCTTGGTTTTGTGTGTTTGTAGGATGAAAGATGAAGGCTTGCTACCATTGTGCTATGGAGTCAATAAGTCAGTAGATTCAGTGGCAAGGTTTCTAGACATGGAAGCTGAGGAAAATGGGATTTAAAAAAAAATAGAATTCACTCAAGAACATAGGTCAACACATTAATTCCATTACTAAAGGAAGTCAGGGCATAGGGTTATGAATTCTGAGCAATAGAAATGGAATCTACTGCTAATGGTTCAAAGGTAATTTACTCACAAAATGCATAAAACATAGTCATATCATTACTAAAGGAAGTCAGAGCACATGGTTGTGAATTCTGAGTAATAGAAAATAAAATTTACTGATAAACACAATAATTCCATTACTAAAGGAAGTCAGAGCACATGATTGTGAATTTTGAGTAATAGCAATGAAATTTACTACTAGGGTTTCAAAGGTAGTTTACTCACAAGATACAGAAAAAACACAATCATCCCATTACTAAAGGAATTCAAAGCATAAGATTATGAATTCTGAGTAATAGCAATAATATCTACTGCAAATGATTCAAAGTAACATATAAATCAATAAAACATTAACCCCATGAGAACTCAGATCTGTTTAGCAAAACCTCTATGCATTACTGATTATCTTTAATAGCATAAAGCAGCAGTTGGGCCAAAAGGTCTTTAACCCTTTTCTAATTTGACCTCTTGTTTCATATATAGCTTTTAAAATATGTATTCTATGATCAATCATCAAGATAATTTGAATTTATATTATTTACACCTATTATAACCATAAAACGGGCTCTTAATTACAACCGACAGCTAAGTGTCTTTTTTAGAAGTCCTAATACAAATAGGACTAAAACTCCTAAAACATGTTTCAAAAAACTTATATAAACCTTTAATTCGTATTTTTCCACCTGCAACCTCATATGGTCGAATTTGGTGATGCCTCTAGCTTTGTTATGAACCTTGCTGTTCCATGACCTAACTTCCCTAGAAACCAAGAAACAATTTGCTGAAATTTAGCCCTTACCTCCATTCTTGTCTTCCAACACTTTTGCTGGAAATTTATACCTTTTTAGACAAGTGACATGTGCTATCACTTCCATAGAACCATGCCCTTCTACCTATGAAAAATTAAGTCCTTGAAAGAGTGTAAAGAGCGCTGATGTGTCTGTGCTACAAAAATATCAACTGTTTTCGTAGCGTAGTCACTATGTCTTTGTAAACATCTCTTAACATCTAATTTATTCTACTTTAAAACCTATAACTTCATTTGTGAACCCTTTCCATCCTCTAGCAGCATCAACACTTCAAAAACCAGATGTTTTACCTCTTGAAACCTTAACAAAATGCTCAAAACTACACCTTCATCAGTTTTGTAGCGCGCTACGAAACTGCTGTGTATGTCATCTATAGCGAAATTTTTCAAAAATCTTAGTTTTTAAAACTTCTTGCACTTTTTCCATGATGTATACAGGCTTTGATAATCAACATATGTCATCCTTGAAGTGTTTTCAAAAAGTGAAGTCATTCTCCACAACAAAACTGCATTAAGAAATTATAACTTATTGTTCTGATTTATCTGAAAAATAGGTGTTGAGACAAAGCTTTTATTTTCTCACCCATAATGTATTTTGAAAAAATGAAGGATTTTTTTGGATACCATGATGTTTTGAACAAAAACCTATCTTGGTTTTTTGAAATACTTCTCCTACTGCCTAGAACCTGTCTTTGAACAACCTGTATAAAACTGGAAAATCCCGATTTCTGAAAATATGGCTTCAAAGAACTGGTAACACTTGTGAGAAACTTGAGATAGGTTATTGTAGTAGGAGGGTTTATAAAGAAAAAAATCCTTCCAAATTCCAAAATACCTTTTCATGTGGCTTGAAACCGATCATGAAGTTAACTAGTAAAACAGAAAATAGAGTTTTTTTCTCAATGACTTTCAGCTGTTTTCATAGCGCAAGTTGAGTGATCAATTTATCCCACCTCATAATGAATTGGAAGAAAACGAGAGATTTTTTTGTAGTTAGTTATGTTATGAAGAAAAACCTCTTTCAGTTTTCAAAAATGAGTTTGTAGGTGCTTAGGAACCCCTCTGGAAAAATACTACTAAAAGAAGAAAAGCAGGGTTTTTTGTTGCAAAAGGTTGTTTCAGCCATTTCGTAGCGCACTATGAAAACAATTTTTTCGTAGCGCAAATCACCCTTTTTGAACTAGCTACGCTACAAAAATGTGGATTCCTAGCATGTTTGCAAAATTTGACCTTAACCCTAATGGAATGAATTCTAAATGGATGATGGGACCTTTAAACCATGGAATAAGGTTGTTAAACTTTATTTGAAAATTAAAATGAGACTCTAACCCTATAACTTAACCCTTTAAGCATGAAATGACCTACAACCTATTTAAAATCATGACTAGAGATAAGGAAAAATTTCATAGTTTATTGATCATGGAGTGGACCTAGAAGACTTCATTTGAACTTGTAATATGACCTATCCTTTACCAATGACTTAAAATGACTTCTAAAACTCCTTGAAATCATGACCAAAATTAGAGTTGACACAATGATGTTTTGAGAATTTTTGCGTGATACCAGTGGCTCCACCTAGGATAGTGTGCTCCTCTGGTACACTAAGAACCGGTAGCTCCAGTGCTGCTATCCATCCTTTAGAACAAAACTCTGAAATTTTGCAAAGCTTCTCCTCAAGCTTTAATGGCCTTCACCTCGGGCTCAAGATTGATGATCATTTCATAAGAAACCAATCTTTACCTACTGAAGAGATGCTCAGTCAACTTTGAGATTTTTCACACACTCCTACCTACCCTATCAACTGCAATCTCCATTTTTAGCTCAAGGAACATGAAACGTCCAATGAAGCCAGTCATTGATCTGATCTGACACTTGAATCTCTTGATTTTTCTTGAAGAAAAACTAAACATGATATTGAAATAATCGAGGCAGCATGTGATATATCTAATCTTCATAATGGAAATATAATTGGAAATTTGGACTATAGAACCTTTCCATGTAGCCAGCTATAGGATCAAAAAATACATGGTTAGTTTGATGATCATCATAACATTCTATATCTTTGGACAAATGATTCTCAGCCACACAAGATTCCTTTGATATGCTATCCAACTACTTTTCTAAATGATTCCCATAGACAATGTAATTTTCCTCATTATTATGATCATTCTTTGAAGTAGGATGTTGCAAAGTATGACAGAAATAATCAACCTTTTTCTCTGCCTTGGGGTTATAAAAACAGTCTTCCAGTATTTCTCCTTGTTGTTTGCAATGATTTTCATCTTATTTATGATCAAAGGACTTGTAATTTTGCTGCATCTCTACATCAATCTCAGAGGATGTAACAAGACTTTCATAAGTAAACTCCTGCTAATTTCCATGTTGCATATCATGGGATGTTATCCTTTCTTCTAGGTGTTGAAATTTATTGTTATGAAGAGCCTCTAAAATTTCTTCATCCATAAATTCATCATCATCATAACAATCCTCCAAATACTGAATAAAAATCAAATAATGTTTACAACAATCTTTGACCAACAATAAGGAGGAATGACACACTTTATACATCTCATAGAATTCATCATGAAAATTAGCAAGAGAATATAATGAACCATTTGCTAAATCTTTATGCCAAGACCATGCTTTTCCTTCTAGAGTGGTCATAAACATCTTCATAAGTCAGTATTCAGGGATCTGAACCTTAAGACTATGTACATGCAGATGAAACCTAACCAAATGAAGAGCAACATTGTCTTTCTTTTCATCTTTTAATATTGGAAGATCATATAACCAATCAACCTTTGGCATAGGGTTTGGAAAACCAGGGATATGAGACCAGTTCATAGGAGCGTACCTAGAATTTTTTCTTGCAATGGAACTCATCTTGAAACTTCATCTAGCAACTGATCTTCTAGCAATCAATTCACCTTCGAATTTGTTATTTGATGTGGAGTCGCCAAGGTAGTTTTGTAGCCTCGAATAGATTATGAGCTCCTGCTACCTTCAAGAGTTTAGCTTCATAATTTTTGGGAGATGTATATCTTTAGACTCGTGGCAGACACACCAAAATGTTAACACCAAAATAGGACCTTGATAGGCTGCTGATCAGACTACCTCAGTGTAACTATTTCAAACCAACCTTTTAGCTGAGGCTTAGCCTCTTCAACCTGAGAGGGCTCTCTCAAGGGTTTATGATATTTATTAATTATAATATAGATGGCTAACTCTATCTTGATTTTGTGTGTTTGTAGGTTGAAAGATGAAGGCTTGCTAACATTGGGCTATGGAGTCAATAATTCAGTAGATTTAGTGGCAAGGTTTCTGGACATGTAAGCTGAGGCAAATGGTATTTTTAAACAAATATAATTCACTCAAGAACATAGGTCAACAAATTAATTCCATTACTAAAGGAAGTCAGAGCATATGGTTATAAATTCTTAGTAATATCAAGGGAATGTACTGTTAATGGTTCAAAGGTAATTTACTCACAAAATGCAGAAAAACATAGTCATCTCATTACTAAAGGAAGTCAAAGCACATGGTTGTGAATTATGAGTAATAGAAAATAATATATATTTCTAAACAAAATAATTCCATTACTAAATGAAGTCAGAGCACATGATTGTGAATTCTGAGTAATAGCAATGAATTTTACTGCTAGGGTTTCAAAGGTAGTTTACTCACAAGATACAAAAAAAACATAGTCATCCCATTACTAAAGGAAGTCAGAGCATAAGATTATGAATTCTGAGTAATATCAATAAGATCTACTACAAATGATTCAAAGTAACATATAAATCAATAAAACATTAACCTCATGAGAACTCAGATCTGTTTAGGAAAACCTCTCTGCATTACTGATTATCTTTCATAGCATAAACTAGCATCTCAGCCAAAAAGTCTTCAACGCTTTGCTAATTCGACCTCTTGTTTCATATATAGCTTTTACAATATGGATTCTATGATCCATCATCAAGATAATTCTAATTTCTATTATTGACACCTATTCTAACCATCAAACAGGCTCTTAATTACAACTGACAGCTAACTGTCTCTTTTAGAAGTCCTAATGCAAATAGGACTACAACTCGTAAAACATGTTTCAGTAACCTTATCTAAACATTTAATGCTTATTTTTCCACCTGCAACCTCATGAGGTCGAATTTGGTGATGCCTCCAGATTTTTTATGAACCCTGCTGTTCCATGACCTAATTTCCCTAGAAACCAGGAAACTGTTTGTTGAAATTTAGCCCTTACCTCCATGCTTGTCTTCCAATAATTTTTATGGAAATTTCAACCTTTTTAGACAAGTGACATGTGTTATCACTTCCATAGAACAATTCCCTTCCATCTGTGCAAAATTAATTCATTGAAAGAGTGTAAAGAGAGCTGATGTGTCTGCGCTACAAAAATATCAGTTGTTTTCGTAGCGCGGTAACTATGTCTTTGTAAAGATCTCTCAACATCTAATTTCTTCTAATTTAACACCTGAAACTTCATTTGTGAACCCTTTCCATCCTCTAGCAGCATCAACAATTCAAAAACCATATGTTTTACCTCTTGAAACCTTAACAAAATGCTAAAAACTGCACGTACAACAGTTTCGTAGCACGCTACGAAACTGCTATGTATGTCATCTACAACAAAAATTTTCAAAAATATTAGTTTTTAAAAATTAGTGAAATTTTTCCATGATGTATACAGGCTTTAATAATCAACATATGTCATCCTTGAATTTTTTTCAAAAAGTGAAGTCCTTCTCCACAGCAAAACTGCATTAAGAAATTATAACTTATTGTTCTAATTTATCTGAAAAATAGGTGTTGAGACAGAGCTTTTATTTTCTCACCCATAAAGTATTTTGCAAAATTTAAGGAGGAATTTGGAGACCATGACTTCTTCAACAAAAAATTATCTTGCTTTTTTTAAATACTTCTCCTACTGCCCAGAAACTGTCTTTGAACAACCTATATAAAACTGGAAAATCCTGATTTTTGAAAATATGGCTTCAAAGAAAGCCTTGTACCTCCCAACTGGTAACACTTGTGAGAAACGTGAGATAGGTTATTGTATCAGGAGATTTTATGAAGAAATACCTCCTTCATAATTCTAAAATACCTTTTATTGTGGCTATAAACTGATCATTAAGTCGACTACTAAAAATAGATAACATAGTTTTTCTCTCAATGACTTTCAGTTGTTTTCGTAGTGCAAGTTGAGTGATCAATTTCTCCCACCGCATAATGAATTTGAAGCAAATGAGAGAGGTTTATTTACCTTAGTATGTTAAGAATAAAAACCTCTTTCATTTTTGAAAAATGAGGTTTCTGTTTCTCAGGAACCCCTCTGGAAAAATAATACTAAAAGAAGAAAAACAAGGTTTGTTTTACTGAAAAACGTTGTTTCAGCCATTTCATAGCGTGCTACGAAAACATTGTTTTTCGTAGCAAAGATCACCATTTTTGAACTAGCTATGCTACAAATATGTGGATTCCTATAATTATTGCAAAATTTTACCTTAAACCTAATGGAATGAATTCTAAATGGATGATGGGACCTTTAAACCATGGAATAAGGTTGTTAGACTTTATCTGACAATGAAAATGAGACTCTAACCCTATCACTTAACCCTTTAAGCATGAAATTACCTACAACCTATTTAAGACCATTACTAGAGATAAGGAAAAATTTCAAAGTTTATTGATCATGGAGTGGACCTGAAAGATTTCATTTGAACTTGTAATATGACTATCCTTTACCAATGACTTAAAATGACTTCTAAACCTCCTTGAAATCATGACCAAAAGTAGAGTTGACACAATGATGTTTTGAGAATTTTCGGGTGATAACAAGCGGTTTTATATTGTTTTATGTCCTTTATCACATAAGGGAATGGTAGCTTGTCATAGTGGATGAGTTATTTAACACACTGTGCATGGGTTAATCCTATGGTTTATCACATAACGAAATGGTGGTTTTCACTTCGAGCAAAGATGGTAATTGGAATTGGAAGGATTGATGCGATCCAACAGAAATATGACACATGGAGGTGAGAGAAACCTTGAAAACCATGCTTTTCGCAAGAATTTGGGTTGGTTAACCATCGTGCAGTGAAACGTGTGATAGGCAATATCCACCATTAGATCTAGCGGGTGAAAGTAACAACTAGGATGAGGCGATGAAGTTGCAATGTCAAATGGCATGGGGCCCAGTGATTTCAATGGTGCGGGAGATTATTATGTATTAAATTAATGTTTAATACATAATTGGGGTTTATTATGATGGATGTAGGTTAATTTATTAACAAAGGGGATGCGAGTAAATATTATATTAGAACTCGCGGGGGTTATATATAGTGGGACTCGGATATATAACATGTGGGGAATATTACACCATATGTTAAAATAAAAATATGGGTTGGGAATATTATATATGCGGGAATTATATTAATACGGGATAAAAGGTATATAAAAGGAGTTAATACATTATGTTAGTGTTAAAAAATGAAATTAATGCGGGAAATCAAATACACTTAGGATAGTGTTAAAACATGATTTTAGGTGGGATTTTCATAGTGAGGGCCCAATGTTTACATTTTACACTTGAAAACATAGGATAAGTGCATTTTTAGGGGTTTTTTAATTTTCCAAAGGTGAATATGCATTTTGACTTAGGAAAAGGGGTTTTAGTAGGGTAAAATGAGTGATGTTAAGGGAAAAGGGTTTTTTATGAAGGGGAAGGGTTTCAATGAGGTGGAATCCAATACCTTGGTGCCAATCCATCATTAAGACGTGGGTTCAGTCCCACCAAAAGTTAGAGAAATTCTCTGAGTATTTATGACTGAAGGATTTAGTATTGGAACACATTGTGGGGAGGGAAATTAATAATATACCAAATGATGTTTATCCATGCCTTGTGAAACTGCTTTCTTACTACCCATCAATTATTATACCATTTTTTCCTTTATTTGGGTGCTTTTTGGCTTGTAGACCCTTTTTATTTTCCTTTTAACAACAAACTATTTAATTCTAACCTTATTACTTCCAAGGGCTCATATTAAACTATTGAGCTACTCATTATTCTCTACCTAACTAATGATCTGCCAAGATTAAACTGTTTGGCTAGATCTTTATTCTCTATCTAACAACAAGAAATTTAAAGCATGAAAAATTCAAGAGTAAGCTATTTGACTTATCATGGATTATGGCATTTTAAACAAGTTGCACATAATATTATTTTGCAAAATTAAACTAATAGTAGTGGCATTTAAACGCGTAACATTTTCATGATCTATTTTGGTGGGGTTCATGTTTGACATTCTTTTTTTATCTTTGCTTATTTTTGTCCTTTGATTATTCATTTAGGACATACCATCTTCACATTTTTAAATATGGGAATACATTTGCAGAAAGTAAAGGTATTTAAAATATTTCAAGATTTTAACCGAGCCAATTAAAAATTATGAATCCTATTATTATAGGACCCTAAGAGAGGGTACATTCAGAACAATCATCTACATCGTACTATGGGTAGATTCTTTCTGCCTACTTTTGATGTGTCACCCAAGTGCACAACCAAGGCTTGGGTAGATAAATTATACATCTATTTTCAGCTAATCTGAGTTTCAAATATTGAGGCCATTAAGATAGAAGCGCTGCACCTTGAAGGAGAAACACATGAGTGGTGGTTTCATGGTCTATCTACATTGGGGCATTTTAGTGTAACTTCTTATACATAATTTTCCAGGAGTTTGGTGGAAATATTTGACCGAAGAGATCCAAAAGAAAATTTTGTTGAGCTAGCTAAGCTTAAGTAGTCAGGAGATATAGAGACTTATATCTATGAATTTGTGAAACTTTGAGTCATGGTGCCAGATCTATCCACAACTAGAAGAGTATATATGTTTATTGATGGGCTAGCAGATCCTTTTCATGGGTTAGAAAAATCCACTAGACCAACTACGCTCTAGGAGGCTATTGAAAGGGCTAGAGACTTGAAAAATGCTTTTCCAAGGGCAAGAGCCACATTTCAACAAAATTTATCCTCTTAGGAAAAGGGGAAAGATGTGAAGGTTCCTCCCTCAAAGGATAACCAAGATAAAGGATCTCTTAGTGATGATGTCTGGAGGGATATAAGGAGGAGGAAACTTTGCTTCACTTACCAAGAGCCATGGGCACCATGAAATTGGTGTGCCTTCGGGAAGGCGCATTATATTGAGGTATTCGATGAAAATGAAGAGGAGGGAGTAGAATACTTAGAGGGGGATACCAGTGCTGTAGAATCGGGAGGAGATACACCACCACCAGGAGGTGGGAAGGGGCCATTTGATCCAACTGGAGGATACCTTGCAGATTTGCGAGGAGTTCCCAAGTATCTAACATTGAGAGTCCGAGGCACTGTTCAGGGGAAGCGAGTGTCGGTATTGATAGACAGTGGGGCTACCCACAATTTTATTGATAATAAATTAGTGTAGAGGAGAGGAATTCCCACAGATGATTTTGAGGGATTCTCAGTTTTGGTTCCAAGAGCTAGAACCATGCAGTGTGTTAAGTATGTTCTGCAATTAACCATAAATTTCGGGACTTACACATTGATAGACTACTTATTTATGGTTGATATTCCAGACACCAATGTGATATTAGGTGTTCAATGGTTGACCACACTGGGGAAGGTCACCACGGATTGGGAGACCTTGGAGATGGAATGGACATATAAGAAGAGCGGTGAGCACCAAAAGATCAAGTGCATGCACACCTATCCACATCAAATAGTCTCAATAGATAGGATGGAGGTTGATTTACAGAGAGGAGATATACAATATGCAATGGAAATACGTATGTCAGAGGCAGGAGGCAGAGGTGCACTAGTACACCCCAATGTGAAGTCTATTCTAGACCGCTATTCTACAGTATTTGGGGACATACCACTGGGAAGGCCACTAGACCGGGGGGTTGAGAATACTATTGAGTTGGAGGAGGGGATCCAAACAGTGATCACCAAACACTATAGGCATCCCAAAGCCTACATGGATGAGATTGAAAAATCCATTCAGGAGCTCTTAGCTTTAGGACATTGTTGGGCCAGAATTGTAATCTTCGGATAAATTACGCTTCCCTAGACAGGTGTTAGTCTAGAAAAACAGGTGAAAGACTATACTACTATTTCTCCTAACTCTAAACAGATACACAGAGAGGATTGGATGCTTACTTGTTTCAGTTGCTCACAAATGGCTCCTTTCTGTCGCTTCTGCTACAACTTCAAATTCAAGCAGTTTTGTTCGTTGAATGCTTCCCGCAAGAAAGAACATTGAAACAGAAGAAGATGCAATAATATAGATATCTATTCAAGCTAGTTAGCTAAATCAGTTAAGCATAAACTACATTCATCAACCAAGATCTTACAACATGGAAAATCAAAGTTAACATAGATGCATGTAGGGAAAAACAAGAAGTAATCTTTATTGATGATAGAAGGAGAGGTTACAACCTAGTGATTGATTTTTAGTGACCTTCTAGCAGATTTCCCAAGTCTCATCACAACATAAATCTCTCGAGTAGCAGCTCCACAAATCAAAATCTCAATTGAAAATTCTCCAACATTTCTCTACTCAAATTCTTCTCTCTCAAACACTTAGATCTGTGTTCAATTTATAGATGAATTGTAGGTTGTTTTGCAATCAATAGCATTCCAAAAATAGGAAAGAGATGTTTCCATTCATGTATATGTCAAATGGACACTTGGATTCGAAGCTTGACACATGTGAACCCTTCCAGAAGACACTAGCCAAGTGGAGATTCCAAAACAATGAGAATTTCGCTTCCAATGTGACCAATGCACCTTTGAATGTTGGGAAGTGCTCTGTAAAGAAGCCTTGAATGAGACTACCTACATATGCAACGCACTTAGGCCCCTTAGAGCCTGCATTGGTGAGCTCTCATATGTTAAATAATAAGCTTCAAACCATGGAAATCCTTGCTTGATGAAAGTCTTGTTTCATTTATGTTGTTTCCTGTCTTAGGGCATGTAGCAACTAAGATGATAGGGAATGATAAAACCTTGATCATTGGTCTTGGAAATGATGCCCAGTTAAGGTCATTGGGAATGCTGCCCAAATTGACCTATAACAATTGCCCCCTAAAGCATGAGATCCAAATAATAAGAACATTTGATTGAGATGATTTATACTGTGATGAGCCTAGAAACATAGTAGAGTGGTCACCTACATCAATATTAAAATACATTACATCATGATTTATCCTCTATTTATCATAATTGCTGAGGGTAGGCATTCCCATAGTCAGCACATAAAACAATCTAATAACATGTACATAATTCAGAAAGTCATCTACATTGGAATGTTTCCCAGATGTAGACACGCCTACAGATATAGGCCCATGTTTGGATGAAAATATGTATGTAAGGTCACCATAAAAATGATGTGTACAAAAATCCTGAAAATGCAACCTGGATGGCTAAAACGAGATCCGAGGTCTTCTTATCTCGTTCAGTCGATCATGCAGGTACAAGTCTAGCCATGCAATATATGATTTGTCGTACAACATGGAAAGACATCGTTTGATTACTAGCCAATTATGTGAGCTGTTAACAAACGTGAGAGAACCACCATTAATGTCAATGGCCCTCAAGGTACTGCAGTACATTTTGTAAGGCATGAATAGATGATTTGATGTCGAATGCAAAACAAAATCTTTCGGTCAAAGGTCTAGAAGTGAGGATCTTGTCGATGCTGTAACAAGCCAAAAAGCCTCATGGTACTGGAATCTGATGTTTCTAAGTGAACTTCCTAGATATTGATTTGTTGTCGACAGGTAGTCACCTTATTTCAAAACAAGAGTTACTGATTTCGGAGACAAGGGTATGACTTGATATAGCAATTTTCTAGGATGACGGTCATGAAAATGAAGGTTTATGAGTATTGTAGATGGATGAGTTCTTAATCACTGGATGAATTCTCTTGAACATATCGGCAACACTGTGATGAGTTGGCAGCATTGACCCAAAACCGAAGTGAAGGTATGATGAACCATAGGTGTGAATGAACCGTCAAAATGATTACCCAACCTAAATAGTAACAAACATGGAGTGCACGAAGTGTCATGTTCAAGAGCGACTTGATATCAAAAAGAAAATTTACTTGATTTTCCCAAATTTTCCCTGGTCATTTGTTGACCAGTACCTCTTTATTTTTTGACAAGCTTGAGGAGGATAACATTTTCTTGATCTATAATTTAACCCTTTGGGCGAATAAATTATTGCTATTTAATAATTTAACGAGTCTAGCGATGAATGAAACTTGATTCTTACCATGATTGACAAGCCCGTCGCTATTTTATGTTTTAACAAGGTTAACGATGGTGATAGCTCAGTCCTTTTTCATATTTAGAGAGTCTGAAAAAGAGGACGAAAGAGAACTCCAGAAGTAATTTTTCTTAAATTTGTCACTGAGATTCGAAAAAGTGTAAAATTATATCTAAGAGAACCTCTTTGTTCATGTTTAACCAAGGTATTCCTTTTTCATAAATAATCCATCTCAGTCTGGAAAAGGGTTAAACTTATACTAAGTAGATATCAATTCATTTACTTTAACGAGCTTGAAAAGACAAGTGCTCGGCAATCTTTTCACATTATCGGAGTCTAAAAAGAGCTGAAATAGGACTCCAGGAGTTCCTTTTTTGTTGTTATCGAAGCTCGGAAAAGAGATAAAAGTGCGCTTCAAATCATTTTTTGTTTTTAACAAAGCTTGAAAAATAAGGAGAAAAAGTACACTTTGTGGTCAAGTCATTCTTTGAATAAATCTAACATGACTAATCTATTCATCAGTTGTATTTCCTGTTCAGAACAACATCAAATGGATTAAAAATACCTGTTTCATGATAAAAACATAATAAAACTATAGTCATAGCAATAATTTTAACTTGCAAATAATTAAATGAATATAAAAAGTAGTTTCACTATTCATTTTTACCATTCCATAGTTACCATTTGTAATTTGGAGCTCTGAACCTGATTTTTCCCATGAAATTAAGTTGTGGATTACGTGCAATTGGTAAGAATTTTTTGAATGCCCCCTGTAAGAACACATGCTGAATGCCCCCTACAAGAGAAGATGCCCCCCAAGCTTCATTTCAATCACCTAAGTAGAATATTAGTTACTGATAGCTGGATGGAATGAAGGTTCATTATAGGGGAGGATTTGTTTCATTTTTTAACGAGCTTGACATAGGAAAAGAACTATGCTCATGACCTCTTTCATTTTTTAATGAGGTTGACACAGTAAAAGAACTTTCCTCAAAGTCACTTGCTTCATTTTTTAACTAGGTTGACACAAGAAAAAATAATTGTCCTGATAGTGCAGTTGGAGTAGTGAGTGTGCTCTGGAAAAGACGTAGTCTAACAGAGTCATCATTTAAGGAGTTTGATGAGCACCATAAATGATAAGTTATAACACGCGTTAATGGGTCTTCTCCAGGACTTTCATTGAATGTTGGAATTTCAGAGGGTAATTTCTATGAAATCACCAACCACCAAGGAGAATAACTCATGGGACCAGCTTGATATTGTACTGAAGATGTGAATAAAGGATCAAGTTGTTCAGTACTCATAAGGGAGGAACCAGATAAGATTCAAGATGATGACATGGGTGAAGTCAATGGAAAATATATCGAAGATGAAGTAACAACAGATGTTTTCTCAATTGAAATAGGTGGTTCAGTCTGGGATGTTATCTCAGCCATGGTCAAATGAGCTAGTGTATACCCTATATAATCTACAGGAATTGAAAGTGAAATAGGATCAACAAAAGAAGAAGAAGGTGATTGAGGAAAATACTCGTACAGGTAAAGCTCCTACTGAAAATGAGTTGGAGTTAAAGGTGTCTCATCTTGTGATATTTCTTCAATCGAAATCAAACCAGGTGGAAGATCTTCACCATTAGGCCCAAAGTATATTTCAAGTGGTTGACTGCGCGATATGGGAGACTCAATGGCTAAAATAGATTGTGGAGTGACCGATACAGAAACAAATTTTGGTTGTTCAACTTTGGGATCAATATTTTCTCCACTTAGGGAATATAGCAACATAAATATAAGGGGATTATAGACCCTATTTCATTCTAGGGATGATGTCCAGTTTGGCCAATTACAGTTGCCCCCTAAAGCACAATGGGATCCAGATCAACTTCCAGTTGAACAACGTTGGGTTTGGGAGGTATGGTCTCACAGATTGGATGGATCGTGACCACAGGTGCTGTGAGGACTCTCTCTCAACAACAATAGACAACCCAGGATTTGTAGAAACAACTTTTGCCAACTCTGGCTTAAATGATCATGTTTCGCTAGAGGTACGAATTGTACTTGATTCGACAGATCGTGATCGCCTTCGCCTACTAGAAGTAACTTCCAGTGGTAAAGGTGGTTTTAAAGCTAATCTATTAGAATGACGGGGGGTAGGATTTTTTTCTTCCATGATTACTGATTTATTTTATCCAAAAACTAATAAACAAAAAGAGGGTAATACTAGGCAAAAGGGTTTACCAAGAAACTGTGAACTGTAGAATACCTCCTGGAAAACCAAGAAGTACGAGCAAGTAATCTCCCCGAATGCTGTGTTCGGTGTATCACAATTTCAGGGCGGCCAACTCGATTCAGTATGGATGGATAGCACCTAAAATTTTTCCTCCCAAATATACCTGAAGGTACGTGGAGGCCCAAGTCCGTATTAGCGCTGTTTGATGCGAAACTGAACAATGAGAGCACCCCTTTATACTTATCGTACTGTAACACCTCCCGATATACCCGAGCGTACCTGGACGAGCTATGATATACTTATGTACATGAAGTGAGGTATCACACTCGGAATGTATCACATATAAGTTAACTACAGATGCTATGTTTTACGACTCCGGAACACGTCTCTAGCCTAGACCTTCTAAATGTTATCGTTATGGTTCCAATGCGTTGTTAAGTAAATTGAGATTTATTTTATGTTGATCTTGCTTAACAATCTGCCTTCCAGGTTCACCATGATGATGTATATGAAATTCCTAAAATGTGAGCTAAGAAGGATAAACAAACTTTCACTTTCAGCTTTTTCAATGAAGAACATAGCTACTAAGGGAAGATAATGCTAGTTTGTTGAAAAAGAGCAAAGAATTTGTGAGCAAACAAATCAATGAATAAAAAAAAAATCAATGAATCACAAAGTAAATGCAGATTTCCTAATGTTCCTTTTGCAAAAAACACACAATCCTACATGCAAATGCAATTTTTTCTTTTTATTTTCCTTAATTTTATGAATGCAGAAAAGAAACTAGGTGCACTAGATCAATAATCAAAATGCTTTTTAATTTCGAGGAACGAAGAATAAAAACAAAAATTTCTCTTTTAAAGGAAAAGTGAGGATTTCAACAACAATTTCTCCTATCAAGGAAATGAAGATTTCACAACAATTTCCTATTTCGAAAGAAAATGATTCTTAATGTGACCATAAAAAATACTTTGAAATCAACTTGTCAATGATAAATAAAAACTTTTCTAAACAAACATTGAACAAATTTTCAGCCAAAGGAGGAAGAAGTATATAGAGTCACTGGTCAATTGAGTATCAAACTTTCTAGAACACAACAACAAACATAACTGAAGCAAGTTGCAAAGTCAATTTCAAGGGAATTTGGTCCCTTTCAAGGGCCAACGCAGTCTCCAAGGGGAGACAGTGCTTTGCAACGCAGGCTTGGAAGGGAGACAGTGCTCTGCAAAGCACTGTGCCCTGAATAATGGTGCGTTGGGCCCAGTAAACAAAGAAAATGCTACTATTTGGCTCACTAACCTTGAAAATTAAGCTCTAAAAAAGTATAATCTTTATGTGAAACAGCTACTGGGTGGATTTAGAAAGCAAATCAGAGAGTAAAACACCTATAACAAAGAGAAATTCATCCCCAATGGAGTTTCGAGTTTGTTGGGCCAGAATTGTAATCTATAGATAAATTACGCTTCCCTAGACATGTGTTAGTCTAGAAAAACAGGCGAAAGAATATACTACCATTTCTCCTAACTTAGAACAGAAACACAAAGAGGATTGGATGCTTACTTGTTTTAGTCGCTTACAAATGGCTCCTTTCTATCGCTGCAGCTATAGCTTCAAATTCAAGCAGTTTTGTTGGTTGAATGCTTCTTGCAAGAAAGAACACTGAAATAGCAGACGATGCAATAATATGGATATATATTCAAGCTAGTTAGCTAAATCAGTTAAGCATAAACTACATTCATCAACCAAGATCTTACAACATGGAAAATCAAAGTTAACATAGATGCATGTAGGGAAAAACAAGAAGTACTCTTTATTGATGATAGAAGGAGAGGTTACAACCTAATGACTGATTTGAAGTGACCTTCTAGCAGAGTTCTCAAGTCTCATCATAGAATAAATCTTTCTAGCAGTAGCTCCACAAATCGAACTCTCAATTGAAATTTCTCCAGCATTTCTCTACTCAAATTCTTCCCTCTCAAACACTTAGATCTGTGTTCAATTTATAGATGAACTGTAGGTTGTTTTGCAATAAATAGCATTCCGAAAATAGGCAAGACATGTTTCCATTCATGTAGATGTCAAATGGACACTTGGATCCAAAGAATGACACATGTGAACCCTTCTATAAGACATTGACCAAGTGGAGATTCCGGAACAATGAGAATTTCGCTCCCAATGTGACCAACACACCTTTCAATGTCGGGAAGTGCTCTGCAGAGTAGCCTTGAATGGGGCTAACTACATATGCAATGCACTTAGGCCCCTTAGAGCCTGCATTGGTGAGCTCTCATATGTTAAATAATAAGCTTCAAACCATGGAAACTCTTGCTTGATGCAAGTCTTGTTTCATTTATGTTGTTTCCTTTCTTAGGGCATGCAACAACTGAGATGATAGGGAATGATAGACCCTTGATCATCAGTCCTGGAGATGATGCCCAGTTAACCAAGTCATTGGGAATGGTGCCCAAATTGACCTATAACAGACATATCTGACCCAACACCCATCCTTTTTCTTCTTTTGTGGTATTGGTGAAGAATAAGGATGGTACATTGAGGATGTGCATTGACTATAGCGCCTTGAATAAGAATACAATGAAGAATACGTACTCGATTCCCAGGATCGATGAGATGATGGATGAGCTAAGGGGATCAAATTAATTCTCAAAGATTGATTTGAGGTCGGGGTACCATCAAATTAGAGTGAGGGATCAAGATATCCCCAAGACTGCATTTAGATGTCATTATGGCCAATTTGATTTCTTGGTGATGACATTTGGGTTAAGAAATGCTCCAGCCACTTTTCAGTTTTATATGAACCACATCTTCTGTGGTCAATTGAGGATATTTGTGTTGGTTTTATTTGATGACATTCTTATTTACAGTTGCACATGGGAGGAGCATCTGCAGCATATTGAGATAATATTACGCATTCTTGAGGAGCATAAATTCTATGCTAAGCTCTCCAAGTGTGAGTTTGGGCTCACAGAGATGATTTATTTAGGCCACATCATTGAAGTAGATGGAGTGAGGGTCCATGAAGAGAAGATCTGTGCTATTCGGGATTGGGCAGAGCCAAATGATGTAACATAACTTCAAGGGTTTGGAGGCATTTGCACCTACTACCAGAAGTTTGTCAAAGGGTTCTCCCAACTAGCAGCACCACTCACATATCTGACCAAGAAGGGAGCCTTTGGTTGGATAGATACAATGAAAAGGGCCTTTGATAGGCTCAAGAAGGTGATGAGCAGTTTCCTGATGTTGGTATTGCCTGATTTTACCAAGCCCTTTGTGCTAGAATGTGATGCTTCAGGGGAGGGCATTGGAGTAGTCTTGATGCAAGGGGGCCACCCCATAGCTTTTGAGAGCTGAAAGTTGCTGCCTCATGAGAGGTTATATCCTATATATGACAAGGAAATGTTGGCTATTATGCATGCATTGGCCAAGTTCTTGAAGTATTTGGTGGGCAACAGATTCTGAGTGAAGACTGATCACAATAGTCTTCGGTATTTCCTTGAGCAGAAGCAGCTGCAAGAGAGGCAACAAAAATGGGTTAGCAAAATCTAGGCACATGACTTTGACATTGAGTATGTCAAGGGGAAGAGTAATGTGGTAGAGGATGCCTTATCATGGATACCAACAACACTGTCATTTATGAGTGTGGATACAGATTGGAAGGCCCAACTGTTGGTAGAGTATTCCAAAGACCGCTTTGCATGCAAGATCCTAGATGGATAGGTGACTGATGAGAGGTATAGAGTGATGGATGAGATCATATATTAGTGGGACCAGATCTTCATGACTATATATTCTAGGCTCAAGGAGAATATTTTTCATGCAACACATGATTCACCACTCTCCGGCCATCGAGGATTTACCAAGACATATCGGGCCATTCGGGAGAGATTCTCATGGAAGGGTCTCAAGGAGGATGTGCTCCAGCACATCAAGGAGTGCGTAGCCTACCAGCAAAAAAAAGGAGATAACAACCATCCTGCAGGGTTCTTACAACCACTCCCTATTTTGGAAGGAAAATGGGGGAGTATTTCCATGGATTTCATTACCGATTTACCAGCAGTACATGGTAAGGATTGTATATTTGTAGTTTTTGATCGACTAACAAAGTATTCAAATTTATTTTTTATTTCTGCAAGGTACACTACTTCACAAGTGGTCGAGCTCTTATTTAGAGATGTTTTTAGACTTCATGATCTTCCTAAGACCATAGCTAGTGATAGAGATAGAAGCTTCATGGGTGGCTTTTGGCAAGATTTTATTTCAGTTGGTGGGTACCGAGTTGACACCGAGAACCAGTTAACACCACCAGACAGATGGGAAAAAATATATAGTAAAAAAGTGGCTAGAAGGCTACTTGTGAAACTATGTTTCGGGGCAACAAAGAGCATGGATGTGTTGGCTCCATTTGGGAGAGTAGTTTTACAACATGAAATTGCATATGTCGATCGGTATGTCTCCGTTTTGGGCTCCATATGGGTATGATGATTTATCATTTGTTGATGTGATTTTTGGAGAAAGAAAGGCTCCTAGAGCCAAGGAATGGATCCAAGAGAGTCAATATATACTCCGTGCTCTCAAGCACAACATTGCTATAGCCCAGAATAAGTAGAAGTTGTATGCAGACTGTAGTCAGATAGAGAGTCAGTTGAGGTGGATGATTTTGTATATCTCCATTTTCAGCCTTACAAATAGTCTACACTGAAGGAGAAGGGGGTTGAGAAGCTTAAGCTCCATTTCTATGGGCCATATAGAGCGATCCGTCATGCTGGGGAAGTAGCATATGAGTTGGATCTCCACATTGGGAGTAAGATCCACAACATATTTCATGTCTCATGCCTCAAGAAGGCCATTGGAAACCATTTAGTTTCCACTATGGATCTCCCACCTATTGATGATGAGGGCCATATGGTTTTACAACTGGAAGCTATCATTGGATGCTCGGGAGAGGCAACTAAGGAACTAGGTGATTATAGAATATATGATTCGATGGAGGAATCTATCGGATGAGGATGCCACTTGGGAAGGAGAGAAGATTTTGTAGCATCCATATTTTTAGTTGCTTTAGGACAAGCAACATTTGGTAGGGGAGGACTGTAATAGTCCTAATTAGCTTTAGCTAGTTGGAATATTAAAATTTTCTTTTGTTCATAAATTAGATGAATAAGTGGCAAGAGAGACCCTTAAATCTCTTTAGTAGGAATAAAACCACTTCTAATGTGAAAGTGGATAAGTTTATCTAGTTGAATAAAGTAACCCTTGGTGTTAATGGCATCAATGCATGTGGATGGGGTCAAGGTTGACCAAATCAATAGCGTAGTCATAGAGGGAGTGGAGATAGTGGAGGACATCATAGTCATAATGGGAGGAAGTCTCCATGCAATTAGCATCATTATTGAGCGGGACCAAGGGGGAGGAGGCTCACAATGCATATAAGGAAGCGGGTGGAAGCCATAGAAGGCACTCTAAATATTGTTTATGTTTGGTATTTTATGACTTTCATCTGTTTAGCAGATTCTTCTATGCTGTTTAGCACAAGAGTGTTTCCGAGAGGAAATCTCACCCTCATCCTCGGGGGACTTTGAGTGCCCACTCACTGAGAAGTTCCTTTGAGCTTCATTCCACCATCCGACATCAGGCCAATATTCATCCATCTTCAGTAGCGGAGTATCCTTCAAAAATTGTGCAATTCAGGAGGGAAGTTGCAATGGATGGTTGAGAACCCAAGTTCTTGAGCTTTTTTCCCAGTGAGGGGAGCAACCCTTCATCTAGAAAGATAGTGGGGAGGAGTATCAACTATTTTCTTGTCATATCAACCACCTCCCAGTAGTTACTCAATTGCAAAGTGTAATTCAGACCTAGGGTTGCATTTTTCATATTGTGTATTTCTAGAAACCCTTTCTGAGTTGTCTTGAAATTGTGCTAGAGAGCCTAGATCTTTGATCTCAGTATTTTATGAGCACTATATTAGTAGATGCTTTTATTATTATTTTATAGCTGCAATTATTTTCAATAAGACTGTGCAGTCATGGATTTACGACATTTTGTGTAGCAGCAGTATTTCATGTTTGGGTATATTGGGTCATTGGAGGCTTGTTTTTCCTAGCTTGAGTGTCTTTTTCCTCAAGATATTGTACTCATTTATGCTATTATACATAAGGAAATGGCTCAATGATTTGATCATGTTTTGATGTATTGATATTTACTGCAATTTCTAGTTTTATGTTCAATATTCCTGCTTTTTCTTGTTATGGAATATTACAAAAATTGATAGGCAAACATGTACAAAAAATACAATATATAGAGACAAAGAAAATTCTAGGAAAAATCCTAGGCATAATACTTCTTCAGATAGAGCCCATTTCTGGGCTCCGACAACTCATTTCCGTTGAAATCAACCAAGGCATAAGCTCCCCTTTTCAGGACCTTTTTAACAATAAAAGGGACATACCACATGGATTTGAATTTTCCTACCCCCAAGGCATCCTTGTATTGATAATAAACCAAAACAAGGCCACCTTCAAAGAAAACCCTATGTTTGATTGCTTAATCATACTAAACCTTCCCTCGTTTTTTATGAGCCTCATTCATCGTAGCTGCATCTCAGCACTGCTCATTGAGATTTTATAGATAAACAAGGCGTTCTTCGAGACTTGAAGTGTTAGGAAGAAGCTTGACTGCCAGCTTAAGGGAAGGAATATTGTATTCAACAGGAAGATTGATTCCAACCCATAAACTAGTTGAACAAAGTGAATCCTATTGTAGTCTTAATAGACATCCAGTATGCCCAAAGTGCAGGATATAACATGAAATGCCAATTAGACTTGGCTTTATAATTTTTCCATCAAAGGATAACCTTTAAGGACTTGTTTACGGATTTAACCTGCCCATTGGCCTAAGAATAATACATAGATGAATTCTCCTGTTGAAAACCCAATTTAAGAGCCAATTCAGCCATCATATTGTTCTGAAAATGATTTCCATGGTCAGTGACAATCTCTTTGAGAATACCAAACTGAGAAATGACATGGTTGATTAGAAAAAAGGCTATTATTTCACCATCATTCGTAAAAGTAGGCATAGCCTCAGCCCACTTTGTAAAGTAGTCTACTACTACGATAATGTACTTATGACCCTTTGCCGAATGTGGGTTACAAGTAGTATAATCAATACCCCACTTTGTGAACTGTACAAATTACAAAACAAGCATGTATATCTTGGATTATGAAACAATGTCATACCAAACTCTAATTCAAGAGCTCTTAGTACAATATACAATCATCTCACACTGTCATACAAAAATTGGCATATATATGCACCAATTTACTGCCTCCTGATAGCCTGCCTCCATTGCACAATCCTTGATGTTCAAGAACCTTTGGATGATTCATTCTAGCCTGCCTTGACTATGCAATACTCATAGGCATCTCAAATGTGTGTGTGGTTTCATGAGGGCACCCACTAATGTCACAAGAGATAGTCAAACTGTCCCTTTCACCTATCTCTCAACTGGGTCTCCACTAGATCTGACATGCATGTAGTTAATAGTAGTACATCTTCAGTTGCTTGTGAGATCACTCCATCTGAATTAATTTAATATTTAATTCATTTATCTCTTTTTTAGTCATCAGTAATTTTTAATATTTGTAGATGACTAAATATCAGTTCTAGATTTCTAAAAACAAGATTCCTGAATATTGTGATTTTTAGAAATCTCATTGCCTTCATTATCCTTATACCAATTTTTTCACTATTCTACTATTTTTCCATTCCATGGTTAACCAACCACTCCTAAAATACCCCTCATGGACTTGTGCCACTCATCTATATCATATTTTCCAACCTATAACCTTAGTACCTTGTTTTGCTTTTGCCCATCACTCCACTTCCCATCTAGGGTTACCAAACATCCCTTCCTTTCCATGTTCACCAGGTTCCTTAAGGGTCTATCGTCTCAAAACCATCTCTGTAGGCTCTTTAGATAAATCAAGTACATTGGATTTTGGATATTCAATATATCAATTTGTCAAAAACTCTATTTTTACACTTAAAGATCCTAAACCAGGTTTAAGTGAAAGACCAAGTCAAAGGATCTTCCCACTAAGTCATTAGGGTTTCATAGGTTGTAGGGTCATCCTTGGTGTTTTAAGAAATGTTTTTCCTATGCTAGAAGCTAGCTCAAATGTGAAATAATGTCAACACATGGTTGTCCAATAAATATTAGAAAATCTCCTAAGAAGACCACCTTATCAAGTTCAAGTTCTACAAAAAGGCAACTGTGCATTCTGACATTTCTGTAGGAGTGTTAAAGTGACCATAAACAGAGAATTGGTAGGATAAGAGGCCTTCTTCGAAATGAAGACATTCACAGCGAAGAGAAAGGAAGAAATTTGTGTTCAAGAAGAATCAAGGTTTTCTAAGCCTAATTGGGCCAACAGTGTGCCAAACAAGGATCCAGTGCAGCAAATCACATGGAGGAGGAACACCAAGAAAACTAAACATGAAGAGTAGTCTTTCAAAAATTATAAATGAAAAGGGAAAAAGGTGAGGTGAACTAGACGAAGAACAATGGACTTGAAAGGGCTATAGAGAACTTAGAAGACAATGGTGATAGTTGTTCTCAAACATTCCAAAAACCTAGGGTTTTGTTAATGTGACCAGAGCAGGTGAAAGGGTAAGTTTGGACTCCATAATGGCAGCAAAGGGTTTCTAAAGATATCCATGCTTGAAAATATTCCAAACTCATCCCAAGTAGTTTTCATGCCAAAAATGGTTAAAGAGGTAAAATGATGATGTTAGGCCCCCATGATGACAACATAAAGAAGATTTGAGGAGATTGTTGTGTGTGGCATTCCAAAGTCTTGCTAAGGTGAATATGCCTCACTGTCCCAAAGAATAAGGATGTGAAGAGTATTAGTAAGAAAGGTGAAGCCAAGGTTTTTAGTCACCTACCAAGCACAAGATACTTTGAGTTTCAAGGTAAGGACAAAATAAATTATGAAGATGTCAGTATGTGTAAAGACCCCAAACTTGTCCAAAGAAATTTTTGTCATGTCAAATGAACAAAAGAAGGTTTGAGCTCCCCGGTGCAAGTAAAAGAATTTTTTGAAGCTGATATATGGAAGCTTCCTAAAAGTTTCCAAGATCAGCCTATCATACCTCAACTATCTGTGAGAGAGGTTAAATCACTGTTTCCAAGGCATTTGCAAATCAGAAGTGGCCAAAGGGTAAAACATGATTAGAAATTCCATAATATAGGCAAGATAGGTTTTAATGGTACTACCATAAGACATCTTCTCACATGTGTTTTAATGAGTTTTTCATGCTAAAGGAAGCCAAGAAGAGGTCAAGATAATTAGTATACACATCCTGCATACAAACACTATAAGGTTGTTAGTGAGAAAATGTAAGAAAAACAAGTTGAAAATTATGTTGAAAAACACAAGTCTTGAACGTACCACTATGTGTAGCCATCTCTAAGATTGTCAAAGGTAAATTTGTCATGATCCAAGGAGCAAGAGAAAGCAAAGTCAGTATTTTAAAAGGCTCTTACAAATCAGCAGTAACCAAAGGAGGTAAAGGGCATTAACTTGAATTCATAATGCAGGTCAAATGACAATTTTTGAAGGTGTAAATGTGTGAAATCCCCCAGAAAATGTTCAAATAAGTTTATTATGCTTTAAGGGGAAACAAGAAAGTCAAATTTCATCATCTCAAAGTGAACCTACACAACATAAAGGTCAGAAAATCAGTGACAAAGGAATATTAGTGAAAAGAATAACAAAGGCTAAAAACATTTGAAAGATGGTTTGAAGAGATGAATTTAAAACCTTTGAGCCTATAAAAGGTCATATCAATTCTTTAGACACCTCATTATTCCTTTGAAAAAATTTGGAAACATTGAGGACAGAAAAAATTGAGTTTCCGAATCAGTTTTGGGAAAGTCTACTCGACACTAAGCGTTCTTGGCGGCGCTGCACGTTCAGAATTAGGTGTTGCATCCTTGGAATTATTCACCGTGAAAAATTACATGGCATTGCGTCCCTATGAGTACGCATTGTGCGTTCACCCAGAAGACCAACAGGCTAGCACAAGCTGCACATTCAGCCTGTTCAGCCCACATTGCTGCACATTTCGGCCGACCCGACAAGCTTGACACCTCGTTCAGCCTGTGCACAACACTGTGCATTTTCCGACCACTACACTTTTAGCCACCCGAGAGTGCATTTAGCTCGACCCAAAAACACGTTTAGGTGTTGCGCGTTTGGCCAGGAGGGCCTTTGCACCAGTTCAAACCCTCAAATCAGCTCAAGACCTCCTCGAGCTACCATCAAGGGTTTCTGGAAAATTTTTAAGTGATAAGTCAATATCCTAAACCTCCTCTCCAAGAATTTTATGGTTGTTAAGGAAATTTGAAATCCTAAGGTAAAAACCTAACCTTCATGAGAAAAATACCATTGTTTAAAAGACTCTCCATCTGCATACTGAAGACACACAGAGAAATACCTTTTTGATAGTTTCTCATCCATTCAATGTTATTCTTTCACTTTTTCCATCCACTCATAAACTCTGTCCCTTAAATTAAAATCAGGTTGACTTTGCCTTACCCTTTTCCATTTCAAAATTTTGACATAAGAGCAAAGTGTGTACAAGCAGAGTTTTGTTTACAACTCAGCGAGGGTAGTCATTAATTTTTCCTCTCACTCATTTACTCATCCACTTGTAAAAAATTGCCTTTTTTCATCACCATTCCATTTACCCTCTTCATATCATTTCATAAACATATTTAGGGTTTTGGGTTTCAAAGCAGCAGGTGTCAAAATATCAAGAGGAGGAAATGGTAGTGAAGAAGAAAGCCAAGTGCCTAGGAGGCTTCAGCACATAGGTGGAAGGATTAATAGGTTTGAACCTCAAAACACCATCTATCTTAATGCCTCTCCTATGATTGTCACATGTTTCAAAAATTTGGGGTGTTTTCATTTTTGTGAAAGAGTACAACATGTACAAAGTCATCCTGAGATGAATAGGCTCTTCATCCTCAACCTACATGAGAAATAAGGAAATCTTGCATGGGTAAATTTCCAGTTGTCATCAAATGCCATTTATATTGCCACTATAATATCTAGTGTTGGTGAAAAATGGTTCAAACATGCCATCTTAGACATAAGCCAATATGAGCCATCCTCAAGCCCAGATACAAAGACTACAATAAGTCTATATTTCCTTTTTCACATCTTCTTGAGAGGTATGCACCCATGATGAGGGTCATTATGAAATACTTCACATGTGAGGGAATATTTTCTAGGCTTTATTCCTACCACATAAGATTTCTCGTGCACTTCACTAGGGTCAAGATGCCGCATTTTCCCCACTATCTCTACAGGAGCATTGACAAGATGTCTTATTTGTGTGAAAGAGAGACCCTTCACAACAACTGTAGAGCCTCTTTCACCATTCTCTCATCAAGATGGTAGTGATGCATCAGTTGGAGCAAAAGGGTATTCCATGGGAATTTTTCATTGCCCATGAGGTCTTCACAAACCCACAACCCCATCCTCAGCAAAATGTGCCCTCATCATATCATCCTCCTGTCCTTACTCCTCCATCATATCCTAATGAGCGTGTTTCACCATATATACATGTTCCTTCACCTCAAGACAATGCTCCTTCCTCACCCTCTCCTAATGCATCAAACAATGAGGGAAATGAAGATGAACCATCAAAGGAAAATGAAGGGTAAGGTAATGATCAATAAATCAATAATGGAAAAATAAGCATTGAGGAAGAATAAAATGAAGAGAGAGAGGGTAGTGATGTCAACATGGAAGAAACAAATGATGAATGAAGTGAAAAAAGCATGGAAACAGAAGAAAATGAGGATGTTAGAAATGATGAGGCAAGCGACAATGAGGAGGAACACATCAAAAAGAAATACAATCAAACATAGAGCCATGGTGACAGTCATGAAATTGAAAATAGTAAGGCTTCTAGTAGTAATGAGGAGCAAAATTAAAGTTCAGAAAAAAATGAAGTTGAGAGCATGGAAGAGGATGCAAATATTAATGTTGATAAAGGAAATGCAAAAACAAAAAATGAAACACCTAGCAGTCAAGAAAATGAAGGTAAGGCTGATATAAATGATGCTAATGACTGTCATGACAACAGTCATGATGGCCATGAGGACAGTAAAAACAATGAGGTTCATAGTGGAAATAATGATGGTGCAGAGAGCAGTGCAAAAGATAGTGAGGCTCATAGTGTTGACAAAGGCAGTGATGATATGGAATACAATGATTTTCATGGCAGTGTTGAAGGAAATAAAGAAGGCAGTGAAGGGGATGAAGGAACTACAGAGAGAAGCAAAGGAAAAAGTAGTAATGACAACATGAAGGATACAAATGAAGAAGTGAGCCAAGAAGTCAGTGAGCCAAACAAATATGATCACAAAGATATAATCAAGACATATGGCACTGAGGTAAACAATATTGCACTTCTTCCTTTGACATACCAAAGAGGAGAAAGGAATTTTTTTACTTCCCCTAAAAGGCAAGGGGTCATCCCTTCCACATCAACAAAAAAGCTTGACAAAGGCAAGGAAAAGGTCACTATTGGAGATAAGAATGGTAAGCCTGGAACTAAAAAAAAATTGAATGCATTGACCTTGACAATGAAAATGAAGATGAGGAGATGGTTACAAGCATCTTTCTCCAAAGCAAGGATGCTCAGATAAGAGACCTACAAAGAAATTTGGCATGGAAAAGTATGTCATTCATTATTATAATGTTGAAAACAAGCAGCTAAATAAGACAAAAAGGGACCTTGGCTAAATAAGGTTGCAAGGGCCAAGCTCAAAATAGCCCTTGCCAAAGTTCAAGCCCTCAAGGAGGAAAAAGGTTAAGAAAACCTTAACCTTCTTTCTGATGCTTCCATGCAAGCATCCTAGACATAAGAAGCAAGGAAAATCTAAAAATTGGGAACTTTTTGGAAATTTTGAATTTTTGCTGATTTGAAGGGCCAAGGTGCAACGCCCTTGGCGCTATGATTTTTCTTAGGGCATCCTCAAGTGAAATGGTTTAAATTTTTGGATTTTTCAGGTAAAGTACAACATGCTCACAAAATTTCCGGTCATTTGGAGTTGATTTGGTCCTCCAAAAGGGTCAAAAACACCTGAAATTTCACCTTTCTGCCATGTTTTCAGTGTTGGCATTGCGCCTTTAGCAGCCTTGGGAGTTTTGATTTTTGGATATGAAAATGAAGTCCAATGGGAAATCCAAAAGTATTTTTGGAAATTAGACTCAAAATTCTTTCCAACGAGCCATCACAGAGCCCATTCCCATTCCGACATTGGGAATGCCTTCAAACTTCAACTGCAACGCGACCTAGTTTTCCCGTGCAAGCGCTATGCCCTTGGCCAGGAAATTGCACCCTTAAATCTCAGTGATTTGCCATTGCAAACAAAAAATCAACAAAACATGCTAGGAAATATTTTGGAATTTTTGGGAAGCCTAAATGTCAATTTTTTTTTGCTAAAAATGGTTGAGAAGATACTTTGCATTTAATGCATTAGGATATTTGTGCCTTGGGCCTTACATGGTCTCAAAGGAAAAAAATGAAATTTATAATTAATTAATAGGATTCTAAAGACCTATTTAGGGTTTTGGTCCTCCTTGCTTGTTAAATATATAATTGAGGCCCCATTGTACATGTTGGTTAGACATTTATTGAGAGTAATACATAGACTTTGAGATTGAAGAAAAATTTCCTCTGATTTTTGTGAATGGATTAGATTGTTTGACATTGGAGAAGGATTGCTTGCAAGATCCATGAGCATTGTTAAACGGTGATGTGTTCCTATATTGTACATTTTTTCTTTTATTATCATTTTTTTCATCTTTCTATTGCAGTAGGACATAAGTTTTAGGCTAAGAAATATTGTTTAGAGGCATCTTAGTTCTGTTTTTCCTTCACTGCTTCTATGTTTTCTTCTCCTAGGTCAGTTTAGAGAATTCTTAGTTGCTCTCTAGACCCAATTATGCTTGTTTATCTTAGAAATGATTCAATGAATAAAATTTCAAAGTGATTTATGGTTAGCCCTTCTCTTTGCTATTACTTAAACATTGTTTTTAAGGTCTTTACTTTGAAGTATTGCTGATTAAGTTTAGCTAATGAGGTTTATGATTTGCCATGCCCTATAGGTCATATTAGAAATTTTCTTTGGAGGTCTTAATAGCTTTATTGATGAAGTTAGGAGTTCTGTCTTCTTCAATCTCTTCTATATTTTTATCTTAAATGTTTTCTTAGCTTGAAGGTGAAATCACTATAAGTTTTACAAGTTGTTTGCCTTCTATAGTTCACTGGATCATTTTCTTAATGCTTACATGTTAGATTTTGATAAAAATAATTATTGATGTGCCCTGTATTTGATTAATTATTGATGCATAGTAATCATACATATCATTCTTGTTGATGTATTGGTTGGAGGATTCTTAACTGCCCTTCTGCACCTACTATGTTCACAATTTTCTGTTCACCTCATTCACATAAGCCTTTAGATCTATTTGAATTTGTTAGATTTTCCCTGTGATACACCCTTTTCCTACTATTAAAATTTTCAAGACCTTTTTAGACTCCATATCCCAATGGCCTAAAACTCTCTCACTCTACCTATTTTTCTTGATAAACCACCTAACCAACCAAACAAACAAACAAACCCTAAACCTAATAACTAGCCTAAAATCAAAACCCTTAAAAAAATCAAGATCACATCCTTTACATGCTTATAGAGAGAGCCCTCTCTGAGTCTAGGAAGGCTAGGTCCTAGGACTCCAAAGACTTCTTTGATGTTACCCTTGTTCATTTGGTCATTTCCAATCTTCCAAATTACGAGGACCTAACATAATGGCGTTCACGGTGGAACATGAGTGATTAACAACCTTATACATCCTTAAATATCTCAAAAACCTCTGTCAAACTTAGAAAATCAAGTTTTAGCCAAGAGTACTATCTAATTGTTTCACCATACTAGCAACATGATGTCTCAACTGGAGAAAACTCATTAAATAGAGGTGCGTAGGCAATATGATCTTAGGAGTAAGAAAAACCAAGAGGCCTCCAAGAAAAAAAACTAGAAACTGCTGTTAAAAAGACCCCTGAAAACATAATGAAAAGGACAGAAAAAAACACCAACACTATGGCTAAGAAATATGATCAAAACAAAGAAAAAACCAACCAATCAAATGGTGACCCAAGCTACCTTAGTACATCAACTAGGTGCCCCACTAATACTGCTCTAAATGATAGTAATAATAAAACTTAGCAAACCAAGGTGGATGAAAAAATCATGGCTGATAAAAATGATGTAAATATGCTCAAAACACAAGCACCTTTCAATTTTGAGGGAGATATTTCCAAAATCATGATAACCATACCTCTTACTGAACTGGTAACTCAATATGTGTACAGGTCCCAAGTTTTTAAAGTTTAGAACATAGGGATTGACACAGATACTCTAAACTTGACTGGTGACAAACCTGAGCTGTTGTTTGGACCTGAGGTAGAGGGAAAATATCAAGAAGGAGTTGTGCCTCCATTCTATGTTAGCTTAAACATTCACAAAAAAATCTTGCATAATGCTATGCTAAACTCCGGTGCCTCACAGAATCTCATGCCTAAGGTAGTGATGGATAGATTAGGCCTATAAATAACCAAACCTTACAAGCACTTGTACTCTTTCGATTCGAGTAGATTAAAATTTTGGGGTCTAATCAAGGATCTGTGTGTCAATCTAGTATAAATACCCACTAAGAGTCTAGTCATGGACATAGTGGTTGCTAACATTCCTCCAAAGTATGGCATGCTTCTGTCCAGATCATGGGGAGCCAAACTTCAAGGGAATCTCCAAATGGATATGTCCCATGCTACCATCTCGATTTTTAACCAAACAAGGAGGTTATGTTGGGAATCACACATGAAATATATGGTTAGCAACCAAGACAGGCCAAAAAACTCCCCTATTTATTCTATCCATTCAGATCTGGACTCATTTATCTTGTATAATGAAGATGACATAGATGAACAAGTAAATTAAATTGACAAAGAACTAGGCTTCCCACAACAGTCAAACCTAATGCAAAATGAAGAACTTAATAGTCAAGACTCTGGCAGCCCTAAACAACAACATAATAGTGAAGCTAAAATTAATATGTTGCAACTTAAGGATGAATTTACAATACCAAAACCAAGCTTACAGCATGAACAATTATTTCCCAAATGAAGAACAAACACTAAAATCAGAACCATTTCTTTCTACTGCTGTGAATCTGCTAGGACACTTTCATGAGGCAGAATTTTCTAGGGACCCAGATCAAAAAGACCTTGAGGTGTTACAATGCAAAGATGATTCATTACCAAGAGGTCTTACCCCTTTAGAAGAGTTTTTTAACTTTAATGATGTTTTTAAAAAGCCAAAAATAGAAACCACTGAAACTGATGTGGAAGAGTGCAACATAGGTAGCATAAGAAAACCCGAAATGATCAAGTTGTCCAAAACTATGCCACCTCACATAAAAAAAAAATTGCATAGGGTTCTGAAAAGAGTTTAAATATGCTTTTGCAAAGGGGAAGGATGACTTGAAACCCTATGACACAAACATTATTCAAAATAAGACGTTTCTCAAGGAAAACCAAAGACTATTCAAGCAAGAATTGAGAAGAATAACACCCATCCTAGTACCTCTAGCTGAAAAAGAGATAAAGAAGATGCATGATGCTGGTATCATGGCCCCATTCAGGTACTCAAAATTGTTTTCAAACCTTGTTTCAATAAGAAAGAAAATAAGGGGGGTTCATGTTATGCATAGACTTTGTAAACTTAACAACACCCTCCTTGAAGGACAACCTCCCTTTACCAAAGATAAATCATACACTGAAAAGGGTGGTAGGTTCTAACAAGATGTCATTACTTGATAATATTTCAGGTTACAATCAGGTGATAGTGCTTCCAATTGATCAACACAAGACCACTCTTACAACACCTTGGGGCACCTACATGTATGATAAAATTCCATTTCGGTTGATGAATGTGGGGGTTTCTTTTCAAAGACCTATGGACACTGATTTTTTTGAGAACTTAAGTTACTTCATCATGATATACTTGGATGACATTATTGTCTATTTTAAAATTGATGAGGAATACCAAGTTCACCTGAAAAGGGTCTTTGAAAGAGACAAAGATCAAGAGTATTCAAAGAAAGAGGGAAAAGCCAAGCATGGAAAATTTGAAATTTTTTGGAGAGGTCCTTACATCTTTGATTCATTTAGAGGTAATAATGTTTTCTTTTTACAAGATCTAGATGGAGTACAGGTATTCGGAGGTCCTATCAATGGCAGGATTCTCAAACACTATTTTTGTCAAAATTCCTAGTTTAAATATTTCATTCATTAAACATAACATTGATTGATGAAAAATCAGAAAAACAAAAACATGAAAAAAGAAAAAAGAAGTAAAATAGGGTGGGAAAGAATAGATACAAACCCATACCCAAAAAAAGAGTGTTGCTGAAAGTGTGCAAGTCTAAATGCCACTACTAGTTCAAAAGAAAAAATCCTGTTCAATAATCTAGCCTAATCATGACTAAACATGTTTTAAATTTCTGCTAGTAGGTTAGTGAGAGAAGACTTGTCAAACCATTTAAGCTTGAATTGTCAGTAGATTAGATTAGGAAAATATTGCTGGTTTCTAAAGCATAAATCTGAACCAAAGATAAAGATAGGGATGCCTAACAAATGATATATCACAACCCTCATGTTTTCTAGTTTTGTAAGAAAATAATGTCTGTGTGCAGCTTGTCCAAATACAACAGCTTGTGGAAAATCAAATTGCTCAATCCTGGTTTTATCATGTCTCAATTTCATTTCAGTAGATTAGAGAAGAAAATTTTGTCAAACAACTTAATCTTGATAAATGAGTAGACTAGGTAGAGAATAAGAGATTTTATTAGTCTAATCTAAACTCTTGGAAGTGATAAGGGTGTAATTAGATAGGTTTTTATGCTTTCAAAAGAAAATAATATCAAGGGTTTGCCAGTCCAAGTGCACCCAAAAGAAGAAAAAATGTTAGGCAAGGTAGGATGGGTAGATAGAAATGAGGTTGAAGCAATCATGTTTTCAGATTAATTCATACCTTCAAGATAACATTAGAAAATGAAGGAAAGAAATATGCAAAGTGCAAGTAGGGCACTGGTCTTCAAAACTTAGAGATTTGAGCTCTGAGGTCCTAGAAGCCTCCTGAAAAGGAGCTGCCCTCCCCAAGTGGAGCCACTATTAGTCATCAGAAATTTTTACTATTTGTATATGACTAAATATTAGTTCTAGATTTCTAAAAGCAAGATTCCTGAATATTTTTAGTTTTAGAAATCTCACTACCTTCATTATCCTTATACCAATTTTTTCACTATTCTACTATTTTTCCATTCCATGGTTAACCTACCACTCCTAAAACAACCCTCATGGGCTTGTGCCACTCATCTATATCCTATTTTCCCACCTATAACCTCAGTACTCTGTCTTCATTTTTCCCATCACTCCACTTCCCATCTAGGGTTACCAAACAACCCTTCGTTTATATGTTCACCAGGTTCCTCAAGGGTTGATGGTCTCAAAACCATCTCTGTAGGCTCTTTAGATAAATCAAGTACATTGGATTTTGGATGTTCAATATATCAATTTGTCAAAAACTCTGTTTTTACACTTAAATATCCTAAACCAGGTTTTAGTCAAAGACCAAGTCAAAGGATCCTCCCACTAAGTCATTAGAGTTTCATACGTTGTAGGGTGATCCTTGGTGTTTTAAGCAATGCTTTTCCCGTGCTAGAAGCTGGCTCAAATTTGAAAGAAGATCAACACATGGTTGTCCAATAAAGATTAGAAAATCTCCTAAGAAGACCACCTTATCAAGTTCAAGTTCTGCAAAAAGGCAACTGTTCATTATGACATTTCTGCAGGAGTGTAAAAGAGACCATCAACAGAGACTTGTTAAGATAAGAGGCCTACTTCAAAATGAAGACATTCACACCAAAGAGAAAGGAAGAAATTTATTTTCAAGAAGGATCAAGGTTTTCTAAGCCTGATTGGGCCAGCATTGTGCCAAACAAGGATCCAGTGTAGCAAATCACATGGAGGAGGCACACCATGTAATGTCCCAAATGAGGGATTTTCTGCTTCATCGGGAACATCTTAATATGTTCCATTTTTCCTTCTTCAATGAGACACTACAAGTCCATTTCAGAGATTGACTAATGGGGCATTTACAGGATATGAATCCTTCCAAATAAAGGAGAAATCCTGAGGCTAGCTGGCCCTTCTAAAACTCTGCCTATGGATATGCAATATTCCACCTCGGGAATTTCTGCCATAGGGTCCTTAAGGAAACTATATAAGGCAGACGCTACCTAAATAATGAAAACCACCACTGGGATGCCCTAGAACATGTATATTATAACTCCCCTACAAAAAATTAGCCCAAAGAAATAACACTAGATGGGTTATTCAGATCTCCCCAATCTAGGTCTTTACAACAATGCTCAATGAAAGAGTTACAGCAATACACAAAACATAAATCTAGAACTCTGCACAGCTGAATTCATCATGAGAGGGTAAATACTATAGCCATAATCTTATTATTATATCAGCAATATTATACATAAATATCATGAGGAAGAAGGCCCTCAAGCATTAGAACCAATCTCCAATGAATAGACAATGTAATGCCAGAGTAGCTGCAGCTACACAGAAATGCTGGAAAACCATAATTGTGCAGTATTTATGAGAGATGCAGCTACTGAATACATAAAAAATGATTATAGAGATGAAGGAATACAAATAAATGCCCATACATGAGAAAATGGGATGAATATAAGATTTCTAGCCAATCTCAGGGAGATTGCTAGAAATGCTGGACAAAATAAAATAGTGACAAATAAGTTGTCACTGTAGCTAGAACCAACGAAAATGAGGCTGTGGCTGATATGAAATAATGATGCCCTCCTCTGATTGAAGTCCTCAAGGGAAAAGGGGCTGATCCGTTCTCACTCAAAGCACTCCTCCTGATGAGCACAAGAATCTCCCTCAACACTGCCCTCATAAAATAACGCAGTTTCTCCTAGTGACTGCCCAGTGGGAGATGGTGAATGAGTGGCCCAATGCCATACATCTGAAATGAAGTCCAAGAGCCCTCTCTACAGCTCTTCCCATGAAGAATCCCTCCTCCACTGAAAATCAAGTAATGAAAGACTCAATGAGTTCCTCTGCTGCTTCCCCAGCTACACAACACCATTCTACTACAGAAATAACGCTGCAACTAAAGGAGTGAGCTTGGCCAAATTCCAGAATGAGGAAATTCATCTCAAATCCTCTCCTCCCATGAGGAAGATGTGGGGGATCCACACCGGGAACACCCCCAATTCTCAAGAGCACTACAATCTTGCTAAACAACCCGGATGTGCAAGTCCTTGGCCTCACCACGAAATTTATGAATAAAAGAATAATCCAAATGAGCTGATCCTTCTTTCTTATAAATAAAATTAACTCTCTTTCACCATAGGCCCCACAATTAGGGTTTCCATTCACTTTTGATTGCTTTCCCTCCAAAAGCTGTGTTATCTTCTTAAGCAAGCCAACCCTCTAAGGCAACGCTGTTGACTTGGTCAAAGAGGCCAACTCAAGGTGATCCTCATCATGTTCACACCATTAGGTGTTTATTTTAGCTACTTATTTATCCTCCTTTCATACAAGGAGTGTTATTTCTTCATTTAAAATGGGTTAAGGTGTCTCCTTACCCATTTTATTAAGAAAAAATAGAATATGCCACTATAATGTTCCATTTTAGCTTGAGCCTAAAATTTGGAACATTACAATCCTCCCCTCTCACATGTTGTGTGTCCTCAAGCAACTACATAGAGAAAAAAAAAATTCTCCCCCTTCTTCTCTTGTGTCCTCCTCATCAACAATCTCCACTACTGCTCAAGATATACTACAATAAAACTATCCTCCAATGCCTCCTCCCAAGTATGCAAACTGGAATGGTGCACCTTACGGAAAGATAGAAGGTGTAGGTGGAAATTTCCCTGCTAAAACAGGGCCTCCTAAAAGTAGGAGTGATGACATGCATGGGAATATATAATCCAATTAGTGATCTCCTCATCCATGCTATCATCAAATGGAAATCTTGCCCCCGATTCTGCAATGTAATGAGGCTGAATGGAGAGTTTTGTTGCTTCATCCAAATAAGTTATTCTCTCTCTATTTAGAACATATGGGGCTGCCTCTATCCTTGGGCTGAAATGGTATGGCCTCCAAGAGTGGCCCAAGCTACCCCATCAAAATATATACCCATGAAATGCCTCTGCGAATTCTCCAAGTGGTTTGCCCCACAAGAAGAGAAAAGTGATAGTATGGAAGTCATGGTTTGCCCATGGTATCTCCTGAAAAATATAACGTGTGTAATGGAGAGAATAGTGCTCCCAATGTGTTGTCCCAACATATAAGTCACTCTCTGAATGGTGCTCCCTGTGAATAAATAAGCATCAACAATACAAGGTAGCATATTACCATGAAAACAAGTTGTCACAAGACAACTAGAGAGTGGGTCACTGCTCCTCTCATGGGAACAGCGTAGTGAGCCTCTTGCCTGCATCAATAATGTACATAAAAAGTGCTTTTCCCAGCCACTTGTTTTCTACCACAATCATCTCCAAAGATAGTAACATGAAAACATAAATTGGTGCCAATGGTGCACACCAAGGAGCATGTGGCTCCCTCCACAAACCACCATAGGAATGTTCCATTCTCCTGCCACAAAACCTACAAATACATCCTTGTACATTATAAAATAAGAAATCAACTCTTCTTGACTCATCATGTTGCTCCAACAAGGAAGGAAATTACAATATAAAATGTGAGATTATACCTTCCCCAATTTGTACTTAGGCTCTTGAGCTGAAATGGCCCAACTGATAATTTCCCTCTACCTCCAATGAGTAGGGAAGTGGCTGTGAGGTCCTCTCCACCATAACAAGTAGGCTATGCATCTCTCCCTATGCTGATAGGTGTCATGATGAATGCCCTCCAAGTAAACTCCTCTGGCCAATTAATGTATGCATCCAAGTGCATGGCTAGGAAGTCCTCATATGCTACATGCAATAATCTCTTCTTGAGACTAGAAGCCCTAGCCAAGAAGAATATTTCATAGTGCTAGATGACCATATCATAAAATTGGTATCAGTCATCTCCCTCCAAGTCATCAAGAATCATGCATGCATCAGGATCCTAGGGAATTCTCAACCAAGTTGAGTCCTCCATCCTGGATCAATCCTCCACATAGACAGCATTGGTATTCTGCAATATGGTGCTCCATCACGCTGCTGCCTGCTACCTTGACATGACCTCATGCCAAAGTAATCCACCAAGTTGCTGCCATGCCATCATTCAACTACTTGTTAGCCCCCCTATGAAATTTTTGACAAGCAAATAGGGGGCTAAATCATTGTTGAGTCTTCAAGGAATACATTTCCTCTGAAAACACAATCTCCTTGAAGCCTCCACGTGCCTTTTATCCTTTGATCAAATCCCCTCTGCTGATTCCCCTTTTAAAGCCTCTCTGCTGGTGAAGAAATGCCCAAAGGCCTCCTTTCCCCTTTATTTTACCCTCATTTAGCCTCTTTTTATTCCCCCTTGTCTCCCTTTCTATTTCCCCATTTACCCCTCAAATCCTCCCAAAATCCCCGTAAAATCTCCCCCTTACCCTTTGTTGGTCATAACTCCCCTTTACCCCTCTATAGTTTCCCTTTAAAACCCTTAAATTCCATTAAAAAGGGGCCAAAACCCACTTCCCGACCTTATTATAGGCCTAAGCCCCTTCCCGCTAGCCCCTATCAAACCACTTCCCCACATGTGCCCCGGTGCTAGGACCAAGCGCTTAAGTCCCAAGCGCTAATCGCAATCGGAGCGTCGGGCAGGTGCAATTCCTGTGCACCGTTGAAAATCCCCGATGCGACTGTTTTATTAATCAAGTCTCGCGATGTAATCAAAGCCGTTGATCTACCCTGAAGATCCAATGGCGGGCCTCTAATCGCAACCCCTCTCCGATCGCAATCGCAAGTCTCAATAGTGCCGCCCCAATTGTAGTCCTCCGATCCACTTCTCCGCCGTTGATCTGTCCTTCAGATCTAACGGTCGGTGCTCAATCGCACCCTCCACCCGATCCCAATCGCATCCCCTTCTCTCCACCTCCTGATTCCATCCCATCCGTCCATCTGTTTCACGATCCAACGGCCATCGCACACCCGCTCCAATCGCAATCGGAACTTTCAATCGCACCCTCCTTCTGCGCGTTGCAATTGTGATCCCCCGATTCAATCTAAGCCGTTCGTCCCGCCAGATCCAACGGTTCGGATTCATCCCGCTCCTCCCCCATCATCCTTCTCTATTTTCCCTCCGATTGCATCCTCACCATTGATCTAGACCCGAGATCAATGGTTATCGCTCAATCGCATCCCCCCTCTCCAATCGCAATCAGAACTTTTGTGATGAGTGTTGCGATTGCTCCCCGCTCCGATCTCCGATTGCGATTTACCCGATGGGCCCTACCATACTTCCCTTCTGCCTATTCATGTGTTATGCAGCCTTTCCCTTTGTTAACTGAAATTGGTATTATTTCAGTTTTACAAAGGTTTTCGCCAATCGCATCGGAAGTTTTGTGTTGTGTCATTTCGCTTTACTCCCGTCTCCGATTGCGATTGCGATTAGTCCCCGGTCCCAAATCTAAAGCTTCCGCTCCATTGTTTTTCTTCTATTTCCTTTGTATTTCCCCCAAACGCTAACCTTTGGGTTTTTCACCAATAATCACCTCTCTCGCCATTCGCCACGCTTTCACTGTTTCCAGTGTCCTACCACCGTTCCTTCGAGTTTCCACTGCATTTCTCCACCACTGCTCGGTTTGTGAAAAACTAATTTTACTGAGCAGACAGCACAAAGAGGTCAGCATTTGCCCACGGACCGGTAGAGGAGATTCAGGGGGTTTATTGTTTTTTATTGATACAGTTAAGGTTTAACCCCACATTCAAGGGAAAATGACACAGTTTGAAGGTTTGAGCGCACCAGCAATGCCATAACTGCGCTACCTAACAGCAAGACATTTTCCTCCAGAGGTACACCTTCCCACAGCGTCCTCCATGCTTCTCGAGCCCAGGAAAGTTAAATACACTGACAGAGCTTCTTAAAGACTGACAGATAGCAGTTATGAAGCATGGAGGGGCCTGCAGATCATCCCATCCAGTTCATTTATTCCAGAAGGCAGAAACAGAGTTCCAGACACCAGAAAGGACTCCAAGGAACATATCACAGGTCAAAATCGACCTGACAGAGATCTCTGAACCAGTCTTAGAGTACCTACAGCGTTGCTGACAGCCATTAAGCAGTATGGGCGTGGACACTTCTGCCGATGCTGCCTTAATGAGATCAATTCAATGTTCATCTACCTCTGTTTTCTCTCCTCTCCTATAAGAAATCCCTGAGAACGAATTTTAAAGGTTGTTTTTGCCTTGCTGGGCATTTTCTGTCATAGGGATTCATTCTTGACTGTTAGAACAGTCGTGGGAGGGAGTTTTAGAATAGTTTGTATGTAATAGGCTGGGAGGAGAAAGTCTAGATTGTATTAGCCATTGGGCTTATTGTATATGACTGGTTTTGCACCAATTAATCAAAGCACATTTCACAGGATCCTGGTCTATTGCTATTGGTGATGTTTTTCTAACTCTGTCTATTACATTTTCATACTGTTTCATGTTCTTCTGGTAGGCAACAGAAGTATAACATAGGATTCACCCTTGTTAGGTGCCCTATGTTTCCTGCTCTCCCTACCTTTAATGTTTTCTGCTTTGTGTGCTGTCTAAGAGTGAATTCACGTGGTTTAACCAGTGCAGCGGATGTTATTTCCTGCTGGCTGATGTATGAAATTGGAGGTTTGCTTCTTGGATGCTTCTTTGTTAGATTTATCTCTGTTCTTTCCCTTGGAGTTGCTAAAGCAGACCTAGAGTTAAATGACCTCTAGTCTGATCTATAAGCGGCCCCTTAGTCTCTTTGAGAGCTGCCTTAGAGTATGTCCAAGCAGGTATGGAGTTAAATGACCTCTGACCTGATCTATAGACAGAAATTGGGTGGTTCTCCTTCTTTCACATTCCTTCCTTAATGTTCCACCCCACCATCTAATCTAAAAGATCCTTTGGTATTAGATGACTTTCCCTTTGAAAGCCTTGGCTAGTGGATGCAAGTAATTTCCTTTCATGACTCCATAGCCCAATGGATGGCACTGTCTTGGCCTATCCTCTTTGCTGAAGCCTCCTGCTGTTCTATTCCTTTCTTCCCATTTCTTTCCCAGTCTGTGATCTCCTAACCAACCCAGCAACCCTTCAACCAAATCATTTTAAAACCCCCTTTGTGCTTCATAACTAGCCTAACATCTCATCTTGAGCATCAAAGATATATCATTCTTAGCTCTATTTGGAGAGATCCCTCTCCGGGTCCAGGAGGGCTAGATCCTAGGGCCCCAAAGTGGTTTGATGTTGTCTCATCTTTTGGTATTGCCAAATCTGCCAAAACATCGGAACCCCAACATAATGGCGACTCCACTGGGGAGTTCTGAGTGCTTTTCATTTCAAACCTCCTTAGAAGCTTAGAGCTCTGGTTAGGTTGGCAGTCAAACACTTATCCTTCCTATTACATTTACCTCTGGTGTGTTTTACCCCTTACTCTTAGACAAAGCCTGGTAAGGGCCAGGTAGCCTCCGGATCTCATCCTCTTTAGGAGGTGACACATTTGGTAAATGCCCTCCCAGTCCATCTCTGGTTAGAGTTTGCTGTGTTTTTTTGGGATATTCCTGAAAAGGATATTTCCTCATCACTGCGGTGGACAGTGTACCCTCTAGAAACATCCTAAACCTTCCACCTGGCGACTCCATTGTTCCCAAACGAAAGACTCCATTGGTGATCAGTAGGCCTGCTGATTACCTTGGTTTCACATAAGACTCCACTGGGAGACCAGATTCAAAACATAATGAAGGCTCCACTGGGAGACCAGCCCTGAGACAACATCAACCACAACAGAAATAACAAGTAGGGTTAAGCTGCTTGGCTAAAAATAACACTCTGGCTCACATAACCATTCATACAAGAGCTTTCCCTGATCCAAGCCCACCTGAAATAGTTGATAATCCTGAGAAAATCCTCAAGAGAACACCTGTAAGTAGGAGATCAACTATTTCCAGCAACATTCATAGAGCTAATTCTACACCAGAAGATCTTGCAGCTCTATTAGACCCTTTCTTCGACCTAGACCTTCAAAACAGATTACCTAGAACTAGGTCATTCAGTGTTTCAGACCAGCCAGACCCTAGGGACAGTGAAACCCCTCCTTCCACACCACCTGATCTCCACTTTCTCCAAAACTTGGGGCTTTCTCACCCGAGATCTGCTCAACAGACTTCTGCTGGTCCAAACATCCCTGTCATCCAAATACCAGCTGCTCAAGCCAACCCTATACCCCACCAAACCATCATCATGGCATCCTGGTATGCACCTCTAGTCCTACCTCAACCTCTACTGCCCTTACCAAATGATTATCAATCAAAGATCCCACACTTCCATGCTAAAGAGCCTACAACAGCACAACAACATGTAGATAAAATGGAAGACTCTTTTGACTATATGGAAATTGATGATGAAACAATCAAAATGAGAATTTTTGCGCAGAGCCTGGGGAGAGAGGTTAAAAAGTGGTTTAAAAACCTACTTGCTGGTAGTATCCAAGATCTCCCTGCTTTATACCATACTTTCATCAACAAATGGGAAACTAGAGCAAACCCTCGCCAGCTCCTAGCAGAATACATGTCCCTTAAGAGGAACGTAGGAGAGAGTGTTCATGATTATACCACTAGATTCAACAGTATTTATATTGCTCTCCCTCCACACATGAAACCTCCACAAGGTATGGCCCTAGCAAAATATCCTGATGGATTCGATTCTGACATGGCCTATAAGCTTAGAGATAAAGAGTACACCACCCTGGAGGATATGCAGAAAGGGGCAGTAAACATAGAGGCAAATTTGATTGAGAAAAGGGCCAAACTGAGAGCTGAGAAGAGAGTAACATACAAGGATGACACTATAGCCTCCACTTCAGATCCAAATATTGACAAATTGTCTAAGAATGTGGATAAGCTATACCAAATGATGGAAAATATGGTTGTCACTCCAAACAGGAACCAAAATCAAAACTTTAGAAGAAACAACAACACTCCCAACAGACAGAAAGAGTCAGATCAACAAATCATTCCCCCGTTTCAAAACTTCCTAGATGAGGATGAGGGAATCATAGAAGAGTCTGAAGGGAATACTATTAACATGTTTGAAACAGAGGACTCAATTCTGAACTGTGACTCAGAGGAAGATCAACCCTCATCTTCATGTTGGGATGAGGAAAGATTAGAAACTGAAGAGTACAGACTTGGGTTCCAAAATGCCATGTTACAGGTCAGAGAGAAATATGAGCTCAGGAGAAAAAAGAACCAAGACACTTCCAAAACAAAAAATCCCAAGGTTACCATCAAGAAAAGGCCTGAAAAATCTTCTAAAGTAACTGCTGTGAACAACAATCCAACAGCCAAGAGTTCTGAGAGTAACAAAGAAAAGGACAACCAAAGCATGGAAAAACAGGGTCAACAAACCAGTAGCACTAGCACCTCAGTTAGTGCTCCTGATAAAACTATTTCTACACATGTACATAATGAGAAAACACAAACTGATTCAGCCACTAAAACAGTGGCAAATAAAACAGAGTTGAACACTTCCAAGAGTCAATCCACTTTCAGTTTAGAAAGTGAGATTGCAAAAATCAAAATATCTGTACCATTATCTGAGTTGGCCACTCAGGATGCATATAAGGGCCAAATTTTGAAAGCATTGAATTTAGGGGAAAACACTGATTCTGTAAACTTGAATGATGATCAGCCTGCCCTCTTGTTTGGTCCTAAGATTGAAGGAAAGTTTCAAGAAGGGGTAGTACCACCTTTCTATATTAGTCTCAACATTCATGATAAAATACTCCACAATGCAATGCATGATTCTGGAGCCTCACACAACCTGATGCCTAAGGTAGTTATGGAAAGGTTAGGCCTAGAAATCACCAGACCCTATAAAGACTTGTATTCTTTTGACTCGAGTAGAGTAAAATGTCTTGGCTTGATCAAAGACTTGTGTGTGAGTTTGACTCAGATTCCTGCGAAATGTATGGTCATGGATGTAGTGGTGGCAGACGTGCCACCCAAGTATGGCATGTTATTATCTAGATCATGGGGAGCCAAGCTGCAAGGCACCATGCAGATGGATGGCTCATATTCCACTATCCCTATATTTGGCCAATTAAGAAGACTATATAGAGAATCCCAAATGAAATTCCTAGTCAGCAACCCCGAGAAACCTGAAAATTCACCATTATATTCTGTACATACCGACCTTGACTCCTTCATATTTTGTAATGATGAATCCTTAGAAGAGCCAGAGTCCCAGAATAGGCATACAAATGAGAACACCGAGCCTATGGACCTCCACATAATGGCCACTCTAGAAGAATATGATCAGGAAGACCATGGGCAGCACACTGAAAATGAAGAGGAAATCAGCAATGAAGCCTGTAGGATCTGTGGTGGACCTCTCACTCCAAGTGAAACAGAAACAGAACAAGAACAACAAGCTAACCACCTCCCTGACATCCATGGCCTCTATGAACAACAAGATAGTTTACAACCTAGTACAGAC